>JAODAL010012561.1:0-94923 GCA_025379985.1 Phyllomedusa bahiana
CACTTCCGGGTTCAGACTGACTCATTTCATCAGCCCCTGCTCCATGCTTTCATTGCTAATTAACAGATTAGCTAAGAACTTTTAAAAAGCTCCAAAGGCTTTATTGACCCCCAAAACAAAAACCCTAATTACAGTTCGTTTATTTTAAAAAAACAATTTTAATGCCACAGCGGGGACCTGTAAAACCCTGTGAAAAGGATTTCACTCCTTTTTTTCCATTAAAACAAACACAGGGGGGAATTTTTACGGTCTTACTGAGGAATGAAATAGCCGGGGAGGCAAAAAATTCACTTGAAATTCCTTAGGAAAACAGGGGAAAACAAAGCAATATATTTGGAAAATATCTTTTATTTTGTTTTCCCTACAATTTGAAACTATTCTTTGTAGCGAAAAAACCCCCTTTAAATACCCTATTGTGGGGATTTTTAGACTGCCCCCTGATAAGGATTTCAATGGGGTATGTTACAGGGCTTTTGAATACATGTTTTAGATCCGAAAAAACGTATTCAAAAGCGCGGGGGTAAAAGGTTTTTGGGTGTTTGGGTATTTTTGGCAGCAGAAGTGCACTCAATAGTTTAAAATAGGGTGACTATTGCATTAAACGGATCAAAAATTGACATGTCAATTCTTGGACAGATCCGAAAGACGCGTCACAAAGACACATGTAAAACACGCATTGGCTCACTCGCTGACCCCCGTACAAGTTTTTTCATTTAAAGCAATTAAAAAACACTGCACATTGTTAAGACGTTTTTGTCCTTTTTTTGGGGCAGAAAACCCGGGTCCAAACACGAACTAAAAGTACCCAACATATAGAAAGGTTTAAAAAAAAAGCAGGTAGATTTATTTTTAATGAAAAACCCCTTTTGTTTTTTTCCAATGAAGGCAAAAAACCCAAGGGCGTGCCAATTTCCCCCAAAAAGAGGAAAAACCTCCTCGACGCCAAATATGGCAAACAGAATAATCCTGGAAAAAAAATTATCTCCAGACTTTTGAACCCCGATCTAAAAAATTCCTTTTAAAGTAAACTTTTGCTTTTCAGAAAGAATAAAAATGTTTTGAAAATTCCTTTTCTTCATATTTTGGCATTTGGCAATATAAGTAATTCTATAATCCTAAAAGACCTAAAAAAAGGTAAGGTTTATTCTGATTGCATGTCAGATAGTGAGAAAAACATGCATATGTGTCTTTTTTTTATAGTGTATGTAAACTTCTGGTTTCAACTGTATATATTTCAAGAAAGGTATCGAAGCTCTTCTTGAACTTGGTCAATGAATCCACCATCACAACTTCTTGTGGCAGCAAGTTCCTTAGTCTCACCGCTCTTATGGTAAAAAAATCCCAGTCTGTGAACTTTCTTTTCTCTAGACCATGGGTGCCAAACACAAGGCGGCGGGCCGGATTCGGCCCGCGGGCCTTGTGTTATCCGACCCGGCACTTGTTTCTGAGCCGAGCTTGGACTGAGCTCCAAGTAACATTTTTAAAAAAGAAGGCAAGCGGCTAGATATCATGTCAGTTCACCTTGCCACTTGCCTTCACTATGTGAGCAGCAAAGTGGCAGGCGCGTCTCCACCTACCTACGTTTTTGGTGGGCAGCCTTCCTACCTGCTTCCGAAATGCCGTTCCTGAAGCAGAGGCAAGAAGAGCAGAGGCAGAGATAGTAGAAGCAGAGAGAGCAGAAGCAGGGAATGCAAAGACAGAGACTGGGAGAGCTGAAGAAGTTTTGGATAGGTCATAGTGCCTCAGCAGTGCCTGTACCTTTATACCCACCACTCCTACATGTCTTCCTACTGGTATCAAGCATATACTCACTCATCTATCTATTGTACATACAGGAGGCAGATATACCTGTCATCTACAGAGGGCTCTATACCCACCTATCTGCCTACAGGGGTCATATATACATATTATCTACAGGGGCAATATATTCTCCCTGGTTGCCCTCAAAAGGCTTGGACGAGCGAACTCTAAAGCAGATCACTCCGAGGGGGGGTTTACCCCTTAATTATCGCGACCATCGGGTCGCAATAACTAAGAGACACGGAGGAGGAGATCGCTCCTCCTGCGTCTCTGTCGGCAGCAGCAACTGCGCGGATCGTTCGATCCGTGCAGCTCCTGGCTTCTGACAGACAGCACGGAGGGCATAGAATGCCTTTCGGGTTGTCTGTGATGTCACGATTTCCAGGCCCGGCATCGTGCCTGACAGTTGCCATAGGAACCAGTACACAGCCACAAGCTATGTACTGATTCCTATTGAATGAGAGATCTAAAGATCTCTCATTCAAATCCCCTATGGGGAAAAGTAAAACAAAAAATTTGAAAAAGTAAAAAAAAATAAAAAAAAGTGAAAAACAAGTAAAACACAAACACGAAAAATAAAATAAAAATACGTACACCGCCCTTTTCCCCTTTACAAACGCCAATCGCCCCAAAAAAGATCAAAAATAAATAAAGTACCCATATTTGGTATCGCCGCATGCGTAACGCCCTGACCTATAAATCTGTCATGCTAATTAACCCGTACGCTGAACGCCGTCAAAAAAAAAAAAAATCACATTATTAAGATTTTTGGTCATACCACAGCACATAAAATGGAATAAAAAGCGATCAAAAACTCCTATAAATGCCAAAGTTGTACCAATTAAAACGTCAGTTCATCCCGCAAAAAAAAGTCCTTACACAGCTCTGTATATGGAAAAATAAAAAATATATAGCTCTCAGAAGATAGCAATGCAAAAATATTGTTTTACACACTAAAAACACTTTTCTTTTTTTTTAAAGTGCTTCAACATAAAAAAAACTATATAAACAGGATATCGCCGTAATCGTATCGACCCAAAGAGTAAAACTAACTTATCACGGATACTGCACGGTGAGCGCTGTTAAAAATAAAAATAAAAAACACTACTCGGTTTGCAGTATTTCCTTCACCCTGCCTTCCAAAAAATGGATTTAAAAGCAATCAAAAAGCCTTGTCCCCCAAAAAATTATACTAATAAAAACGTCAACTCATCTCGCAAAAAAAAAAAGTCCCTACACAACTCCAAACACAGAAAAATTTAAAAGTTATGGCTCTCAGACTATGGCGATGCAAAAACGTATTTTCCTGGTTGAATAAAAGTGTTTTTATTGTATAAAAGCAGTAAAACATAAAAAAATATACAAATTGGGTATCGCTGTAATCGTATTGACCTGCTGAGTAAAGCTAGCATGTCATATATACCGTACAGTGACCGCTATAAAAAATAAAAATAAAAAACACTAAGATTGCTGTATTTTGTTCAAAACGTCTCACAAAAACCTTAATAAAAAGTGAACATAGCGTCATATGCACCCCATGATGTTACCAATAAAAACATCAACTCATCCCGCAAAAAACAAGCCCATAATCAGCTCCGTACACAGAAAAATAAAAAAGTTATGGCTGTCAGAATAGGACAACTTAAAAACGCAATTTTTTATAGACATTTCTATTCTGTAAAAGTAATAAAACAGAAAAAACTATATAAAATCTATATAATTGTAATTGTACCAACCCCCATAGTAAAGTTTTCCTGTCATTTACACTGCACGGCGAATGCTGTAAAATTGGAATCCAAAAACAATGGCGGAACTGCTCCCCCCCCCCCACATTTTCATGGCCCAATGCTAAAAAAAACTATGGAACACCTGTGCACCCAAAATGCACAGTACACCGCTGGATGAGATCCCTGAGGGCTGTTGAATCCAAAATGGGGCAACTTCTGGAAGGTTTCACTTGTTTTGCTACTTTGGGGGCTTTGCAAATGTGACATGGCCCCACCAAAATAGCGCTCCCTTCCTTGTACGCTCTGACATGCTCCCAAAAAGCAGTTTCCACCCACATGTAGGGTATTGTCGAACTTGGAAGAAATGGCTTAACAAAATTTTGGGGTTGTTTTTTCCAGGATTCCTTGTAAATATGAAACATTTTAAGCTAAAATTGCAGATTGTTGGAAAAAAAATGTTTTGAAATTTTCACGGCCTAATGCTAAAAAAAAATTGGGAATCACCTGTGGGGTCTATATACTCACTGCACCCCTGAATATGTTCCTTAAGGGGTGTAGTTTCCAATATGGGGTCTTTTACGGGTGTTTATTAAGTTTTAGCACCTTTGGGTGTCCTCAAACCTGAAATGGCACCTAAATAAAATCGTATTGAAAATTAGACCCCAGAGTCCAGGAAGGTGCTCCTTCTATTCTGAGGCTTGTGGTTGAGCCAAATAGTGCACTAGGGCCACATATGGGATATCTCTAAAAACGGCAGACATTGATATTATGTAGCATTTACCTAGTCACATTTACCGTATTCCAGTGAATAATGGATAAATATTAAAAATCTGCAAAAATAGTGAAATTTGGAAATTTCACCTCCACTTTGCTTTAATTCCTGTGAAATACCTAAAGGATTAACAAACTTCCTAAACACTGTTGTAAATACTTTATGGGGTCTAGTTTCTTAGATGGAGTCATTTATGGAGGTATCTAACATGCAGGCCCCTCAAAGTCACGTCAGAACTGGACTGGTCCCTAAAAAAATGTATGTTGCAAATTTTTTTGAAAATGTGAGAAATTACTACTAAGTTTCTAAGCCCTCTAATGTCGTATAAAAAAAAAAACATTAAAAAAATGATGCCAACCTATAATGGACATATGGTAGATGCTAGTTATAAACTATTTTGTGGTTAATTATTATCCGTCTTGCACGCAGAAATTTTGGAACTTTCAAAATCACAAATTTTTCTAAATTTTCATGACATTTTGATATTTTTCAAAAACAAACCAGGATTGTATGGATCAAAATTTCTTACTAAAGCACAATGTGTCACGAGAAAACAATCTCTGAATCATATAGATAGGTAAAAGTGTCAAAAAGTTATTCTCACATAAAGTGACACAGGTCAGATTTCAAAAATAGGGCTGTGTCAGGAAGGCCAAAACTGGCTGGGTGCTTAAGGGGTTAACTAATACTGTACAAATGTAACTACTCCTTAATAGCTTGCTTAACTGTTAAGGAGAAGTTCCATTTATACAGTTTTAAAATTACGTCAGCCCTTTAAGGTACGCTGTGAGGCCGATATGGCCCCCAGTGAAAATTAGTTTGACACCCCTGCTCTAGACGTAGAGGATGCACCCTTGACAATGCTACAGGTCTAGGAGTAAAAAGGTCATGCGAGCGATCTGTGTACTGTCCTTGTACATATTTGTACATAGCAATCAATTCACCCTAAGAAATCTTTTTTCCCCGAGTTAAATAACCCCAAATTACAAGTTTAATCTTCATTAATCTTATTAATTTTATATGGTTCTGTGGCAGGTTGGCCCATACTATTAGCACTGACGGGAATCCCTGCTGTGATGGAGCTGATATTCCTGCCCTTCTTCCCTGAAAGTCCAAGATACACATTGCGACAGAAAGGCAAAGAGGATGAAGCTAAGAAGGGTAAGTGTTATTAAATGCATCGAGACAAATTGCATAGAGTGGTGACTGAGCATAGCATGAACCAACTCCAACTCCATCTTAATGCAATTAGGGCCATCACCTAATGGGAGAACAGGGACCCGGTTACACCTTTTTATTGATCCCTGGATGTTGAAGACCATAGTATGTCTCTCTAAGACTCTTTAGAGAATAATTGTGGCATTTACATTGACAGTGTGTGCCAAGCTGAAAAGGCTGTAAGCAAATCGTCATGAATCCAAGACCATGGCTTGAGCTGCTGCTTGTGCACTGCACAATTCCTACAAACAGAATTGCATGCTTTGTCTCTATTAAGTAGTCAACAGGCTATGACATGTTTCTCCGCATTTGGACAAAATTATTATTCCTACAATACTTATGTCTTTTTTGACACAAAAGTTTTTATCAGCACATGAGAAGTCTTACACCGTCACCTTAAGCCTGGCTGTACTAGGCATCATTCAGGTTATCTGTTTTATCAGGAGTGTTCCCTTTGAAATATAAAATAATAAATCAGGTTCAGCATCTCCAGGAAGGCTAACACCTCCAACTTAATTGTTAAAGGGGTTTTGCCACGATCTCATCTCATACCTCCTGTATCCAGCTCTTCAGCTCTGTGTGCTCAGAAGGGGGCGTGTGTGATTTGTTTGAATTGCATATCATGTGACCCAGCAGGATGACATCACCAGGCCTTTCCTCTCTTCAGTCAAAGAAAGGTCTGTTTATGTAAAACATTGTGAGTAGCTGAGAGGTAAAGTTTTTGCTTCACAGCACAGGGGTCCTAGGTTCAAATCCCTGCAGGAACCAAACCTGTATATTTTTTTTTCTCTTTATCAATGCACAGACCTCATTGAGTTTTCTTTTTTATTTATTTGCACTGTTTGACTAATTACTACGAAGTAAAGAGGACAGGAGTAGAATGACAGCACCTGGGGTTTGAACACTCAGTAGCTGCCTGAGAGGAGAAGTGGTGTCTGAGCATGTGCGACCAGGACTGAGGAGCTTTCAGCCCTGGTCGTATCTCCTGGAGACGAGCTGTAAACAATGGATCCCTAAAGGAGCAACTAAAACAAAAACGGTGCAGATTTTTTAATAATAATGAATGGTGAAAATGTTTGTTATTTCATTTGCAAGCTTCCCACGTCAATTTTACTTTGTGGCAAAACCCCTTTAAAGATTTTCATGTTCTTCCATATTTTAAGTTTCACATAGCAGTGGTTGTCGAATTGATAAGGTTCGGTAGATACTTCTTTAAGACTTGGACTGTCCCACAGAGGAGCAGGGAAACCCCTTAGTGGGTTGGGACTACTCTCAGGGAGAAAGTCAGAGAAAGAGAGGCAGAAAGCAAGAGGCATGTGCAGTGAGTAAAGTTAGGTAAAATAGCTGTATGGTGAGCCCCCAGAACCAACTCCACTGGTGGAGACCAAGAATCAACTCCACTGGTGAAGACCAGGAATCAACCCCACTGATAGGCCATAAGAATCAACTTCACTGGTGGGCCCCAAGCACCCTAGTCCGACAATGAGTTTGATACATCATGGGTCTGAAGCTGATGTTTTTTTTCTTTGTCCAGCTCTGCGGCGTTTGAGAGGCTGGGATGACGTGGAAAGTGAAATTAAAGAGATGCATCAAGAAGACCAATCAGAGAAGGCAGAGGGACGCCTGTCGGTCAGGAACTTGTGCACTTTTCGTCCACTTCGCTGGCAGCTTATCTCTATTATCGTCATGAACATGGGACAACAGTTGTCAGGGATAAATGCGGTGAGCTAGAACTCTACTTTATCCTAGTATGTAATTTCTATAAATATCGAATAAAGTAAAAAAACATATCATTTAGCATTGACCATTACTGTACAGTCATAGTTTACACTGAGTGGTGGTACATAGATGCTGCTCATTTCCTTCTGCAGATGCAGTCTCTGACAGGAGGGTCATTCACATGGGCCAACCAAAAAAATGACTTACATGTAGAGTTTCCTTTTAGAATTCATTCTATAGCATCATTATACAGTTGTGTTACAGCCACTGCAGAATATCATTACACTCCCTCTCATTTGCACTATGCCTTCTTATTTTAAGGGATTGGGTGTTTTACATCAGTCAAACCCTTATTCTTCAAAGAAGAGGTCCATTGAGGACACTTTATAACGAATTATGCAAGGTATATATTTAGTATCAGACATTGTTTAAACACATGAATCATAGACCATCGTTAGTCATAGAAATCAGGTCACATAAGAAGCAGCATTGTTTCTTGTCTACTCGTAGATAACTGCATGAAAGGCGGTTGGATAACATCTACAGCATCTTCATACAATGACCATACAGATATGGCCTGCAGCATCGAGAGGCTTGGCCCAGAAGATGTACACTGATATAATATTATTTTATCAGTTTTGCTATATATATATATATACACACTACTGTTCAAAAGTTTGGGGTCACCCAGACAATTGTGTTTTCCCTGAAAGCTCATACTTTTATTTATCAAATGAGTTGCAAAATGAAAAGAAATATTGTCCAGACTTACTTACAAGGTTAGAAACAATGATTTTTATTTAAAATAATAATTTTCTACTTCAAACTTTGCTTTTGTCAGAGAATGCTCCATTTGCAGCAATTCCAGCACTGCAGACCTTTGGCCTTCTAGCTGTTAATTTGCTGAGGTAATCTGGAGAAATTTCACCCCATGCTTTCAGAAGCCCCTCCCACAAGTTGGATTGGCTTGATGGGCACTTTTTGCGCACCATACGGTCAAGCTGTTCCCACAACAGCTCAATGGGGTTGAGATCTGGTGACTGCGCTGGCCACTCCATTACAGATAGAATACCAGCTGCCGGCTTCTTCCCTAAAAAGTTCTTGCATAATTTGGGGGTGTGCTTTGGGTCATTGTCCTGTTGCAGGATGAAATTGGCTCCAATCAAGCGTTGTCCACAGGGTATGGTATGACGTTGCAAAATGGAGTAACAGCCTTCCTTATTCAATATCCCTTTTATCTTATACAAATCTCCCACTTTACCAGCACCAAAGCCACCCCAGACCATCACGACCTCCACCATGCTCCACAGATGGCGTCAGGCACTCTTCCAGCATCTTTTCAGTTGTTCTGTGTCTCACAAATGTTCTTTTGTGTGATCCAAACACCTCAAACTTCGATTCGTCTGTCCATAACACTTTTTTCCAATCTTCATCTGTCCAATGTCTTCATTAATATTTTTTCCTTTTATTAGCCAGTCTCAGATATGGCTTTTTCTTTGCCACTCTGCCCTGAAGGCCAGCATCCTGGAGTCACCTCTACACTGGCATTTTGCAGGTACTATTTAATGAAGTTAGCAGTTGAGGACCTGTGAGGCATCAATTTCTCAAACTAGAGACTCTAATGTACTTGTCTTGTTGCTCAGTTGTGCAGCAGGGCCTCCCACTTCTCTTTCTACTCTGGTTAGGGCCTTGTTTGTGCTCTCTCTGAAGGAGAGTAGTACACACAGTTGTAGAAATCTTTCATTTTCTTGCAATTTCTCGCATGGAATAGCCTTCATCTCTCAGCACAATAATAGACTGTTGAGTTTAATATGAAAGTTCTCTTTTTCTGGCCCTTTTGCGAGTTTAATCGAACCAACAATTGTAATGCTCCAGATTCTCAACTAGCTCGAAGGAAGGTCAGTTTTATAGCTTCTCTAATCAGCAAAACTCTTTTCAGCTGTGCTAACACACCTGCACAAGGGTTTTCAAGAGTGTTCAAACTGTGCTTTTCTTTCAAAAATAGGGAAATTTCTAAGTGACCCCAAACTGTTGAACGATAGTATATATATATATATATATATATATAAATATATATATATATATTATAAATATATAATATATATATATATAATAATATGAATTAACCCCTTACCGCCCGGAGCCAGTTTTGGCCTCTCTGACAGAGCCCTATTTTTGAAATCTGTCATGTGTCACTTTATGTGAGAATAACTTTTTGACACTTTAACCTATCCATGTGATTCAGAGATTGTTTTCTCGTGACACATTGTGCTATAAGATAGTAAGAAATTTTGGTCCAAAAAATGATTGTTTATTTGTGAAAAATATCAAATTATCGTGAAAAATGTGACAAATTTACCAATTTCAAACTTCAAAAATTTCTGCATGTAAGACAGATAGTTATTCCACTCAAAATAGTTTATAACTAGCATCTACCATATGTCTGCTGTAGTTTGGCATCATTTTTTTAAATGTCTTTTTTTTTTTTACGACATTAGGGGGCTTATAAATTTAGTAGTAATTTTCAAATTTTCAAGAAAATTTGCAATATACATATTTTTAGGGACCAGTCCAGTTCTAACGTGACTTTGATTGACCTGTATGTTAGATACTCCCATAAATGACCTCATCTAAGAAACTAAACCCCTTAAAGTATTCAAAACCGAATTTAGGAAGTTTATTAACCCATTAGGTGTTTCACAGGAATTAAAGCAAAGTGGAAGTGAAATTTCAAAATTTCACTTTTTTTGCAGATTTTCAATTTTTATACATTATTGACAAGAATACGGTAAATGTGATCAGGGAATGCCATTTAATATTGAGTCCCCAGTGTTCTGCCGTTTTCAGAGATATCCCATATGTGGCCCTAGTGCATTATTTGGCTCAACCACAAGCCCCAGAATAGGAGGAGCACCTACTGGACTTTGGGGCCTCATTTTCATTACAATTTTATTTAGGGGCCATTTCAGGTTTGCGGACACCCTAAGGTGCTTAAAACTTAATAAATTACCCCTAAAAAAGACCCCATATTGAAAACTACACCCCTTATGGAATATATCCAGAGGGTAGTGAGTCTATCGACCCCACATGCGTTTCACAAATTTTTTTAGCGTTCGGCTCTGAAAAAAAAAATAAATATATTTTTTCCAATAATCTGCAATTTTAGCTGAAAATGTTTAATTTTTACAAGGAATCTTGGAAAAAAAGCCCCAAAATTGTGTTACGCAATTTCTTTCAAGTTCGGCAATACCCTACATGTGGGTGTAAACTGTGTTTGGGCGCATGGCAGGGGTACATGGGAGGGAGCTTTGGCTTTGGGACAGATATTGGTGGGGCCATGTCGCACTGCAAAGCCCCAAAGTACTAGAACAGGTGAAACCTTCCAGAAGTTTCCCTATTTTGGATTCAACACCCCTCAGGGATCTCATCTAAGGGTGTATTTTGCATTTTGGGAGCACAGGTGTTCAGTAGTTTTTTTTTAGCATTGGGCCATGGAAATGGAGGGGGAAACGCAGTTCCGCCATTGTTTTTGGGCTTCATTTTTACAGTATTCGCCATACGGATAAATGACGGGATAACTTTACTATGGGGGTCGGTACAATTACAATGATATCAATTTTATATAGTTTTTTATGTTTTATTACTTTTACACAATAGAAGCGAGTTTTAAAAAGTTGCGTTTTTATGTTGTCCATTCTGACAGCCATAGCTTTCTTAATTTTTTGCATATGGAGCTGCTTGTGGGCGTGTTTTTTACGAGATGAGTTGATTTTTATTGGTACCATTATGGGGGGGCATGTGATGCTTTGATCACTTTTTATTAAGGTTTTTGTGAGGAATTTTGTACAAAATATAGCAATCCTGGTAGTGTTTTTTATTTTTATTTTTTACAGCGGTCACTGTGCGGTATAAGTGACATGCTAGTTTTTCCTTAGCAGGTTGATACGATTACAGCGATACACATTTGTATATTTTTTAATGTTTTACTGCTTTTTAAACCAATAAAAACACTTTTATTTGAAAAGGAAAACACGTTTTTGCATCACCGCAGTCTGAGAGCCATAACTTTTTTTATTTTTCACTGTTCATGGAGTTATGACTGTTTTTATATGGTAACAATTTTGAGGGGACAAGACTTTATGATCGCTTTTAAATCCGTTTTTGGAAGGCAGGGTGAAGAAAATACTGCAATCCTAGCAGTGTTTTTTATTTTTATTTTTAATAGCGTTCACCATGCAGTATCCGTGACAAGTTAGTTTTACTCTTGGGTTGAGACGATTACGGTGATACCCAATTTATGTAGTTTTTTTATTTGAAAGCACAATTTTTTGAAAAAAAAGTGTTTTTATTGTGTAAAACAATATTTATGCATCACTATCTTCTAATAGCCATAACTTTTCAATTTTTCCGTATACATAGCTGTGTAAGACCTTTTTTTTCGCGGGATGAACTGAAGTTTTAATTGGTACAACTTTGGCGTTTATATTAGTTTTTGATCGCTTTTTATTCCATTTTATGTGCTGCAGGACGTACAAAAATCGCAATTCTGTGACTGTTTTTTGTTTTTGTTTTTTACGGCATTCACTGTACTGGTTAATTAACATGACAGATTTATAGGGTGGGTCGCTACGCACGCGGCGATACCAAATATGGGTACTTTATTTATTTTTGATCTTTTTTGGGGCGATTGGCGTTTGTAAAGGGGAAAAGGGCGATGTACGTGTTTTTATTTTATTTTTTGTTTGTGTTTTACTTTTTTACACTTTTTTTTTACTTTTTCACACTTTTTACACTTTTCCCCAGGGGGGAATTGCATGAACGATCGTCAGATCGTTCATGCAATAGGAGATCAGCATACAGCTTATAGCTGTATGCTGGTCTCCATGCAACTGTCTGTCACGCTGCCCCACAATGCATTGTGGGCATCGTGACATCACCAGACAACCCGGATGCTGAATGACAGCATCCGGGCTGCCTGGTAGGAGACTCAGTAGCGGCACTCAGCGCCATTACTGCGCCGGATCTCCGGCGGCAGGAGCTCACTCCTGCCGCCCGCAGCCGCGATGTCGCGACTACGATGTCGCGACATCGGAGGGTTAATCCCTCGCGGCCGGAACTCACTCCAGCCGTGGGGGATGCGGCATGATGCCAGCGGTAATTTACCGCTGGTTCCATGCCGCGATCTTGCGCGCTCCGCTTGTGAGCGTGCAAGATCGCCTTGACGTACTCATACGGCAATTTGCGGGATCCCCTACCCGACATTGCCGAATGAGTACGGCAAATGTCGGTAAGGGATTAAAAAGACACCCTATAAGATAAGCACTGTAGCTCAGCTTCTCACATCATGTATAATCTAACGTTCCAAATGTTATTTCTCATTTTTCTTAGGTGAGGTTCACACCTACGTCAGTGGTTATGTTCAGAGCCTCTGTCACTGAGCTGGCGCTGGATCCATTACACGATGGACACTAACATCACCTAACGAACCCGATTGACTATTATAGGGTCTATCGGGTTTCCATCACGATGTTCGTCATTTAATGAAAAAAAAATGTTCCGCATGCTGCTCTATTTATTCGTCATTTTGCCAAAATCTGCAATAAAAGCTCTGAGCAGAACCTCGTGAACCAGACCTGTTTGCAAAATCGCAATGTGCTATAAAATAGAAAATGGGCACCCAAAGCAAAAATAGAAAATGCCCCTGTCCAGGTACAGGTCCATGCCGCCACACTCCTCTTCTTGGTACTTGTCTATGTTAAATGAACAAAACAAACAAGAAGTAAGTCTCGTAAAGGTGATATGGCCAATCTGAGCCACACTGGGGTGGAATACCAACAGAAGGTGCCAGGCAATGTTTTAATAACCATGCCCTATAGTGTCCTATTAACTTAAAATATGGTGCCCAAGAAAAATACCATCATGTAGTGCTTAACTAATTCCAACATACATTGACCAAATAAAATCTCCATCCATCAAGTAATCAAATAACAGCAATGTACCATATATTTATAAATCACTATAAAATTCATATAATGATTAGTGATCCTCATAAGCCTTGGGTGCTATGTCATCTGTGGCATCATCTTTATTAAGTTGTACACCCTTAAAGGGGTTGTCTCCCCTCAGAGTTTCATAGATGCATACTATCACTTCCTGATCAAACTGTCTGTATTTAGCATACAAGCTGTGTGCATTCACTCAGTGTATTCAACCCAGTATTTCCGGTCTGCTAATTAATTTAGATTAGCTTAGAAGCTTCTCTGAAACTGCTGGCAGGAGATTTATCTAAAGTAAACAGCAGTAATTACTAGCTTTTGTCTGAAAGTTCAGATAACACACGCCCTCACTCTGGCTGCTGCGACCTATGTGATGATTTCACTCCCTGCTATCAGATAGTACAAACAGTAGGGGAAAAGGAGTAAACAGGTCGGTCACTGGGGGAACCAAATAGAGCCAGGAAGGTGATAAAATCAAAAAAAGGTGAACAAAGCAATGTATATGGAAAATGTCTTCATTTAGTGTTCCCTACATTTTGAAAGCTATTCTTTGTAGCGAGACAACCCCTTTAAGGTTGTTTCTCTGTAGATTCTTCTCTCCATAAGCCCCATAGCTGTTGCAAGGGCCCTCTCTTTAATATAAATACCTCTCATTTTTTACAAGTTTGAAGTCCTCATTTACCTGTATACTGTCTTCTATCTTGTGCAGGTTTATTACTATGCAGATACTATATACTCACAAGCCGGAGTTCCAAGTGACACAGTCCAGTATGTAACAGTGGCCACAGGAGCTGTCAATGTTCTGATGACTCTGGCTGCGGTGAGTCCAATGTTTAGTGCAAATACAGCTTACTAGTCAGAGGCTAGCAAGACACATGGACAAGTGTTTGAGAAACAAATCTTTTCATGGCAGTCATCTGCTTTGGAACTACATGCAGTGGATGGAACTTTTTTCTACGGCTCTTTACTACCCATCGCCATGACCAAGTAGTGTCCAGAATTCAGTGGGGCAGCCAAGGTTTCTGATACTGTCCTGGATTACCATTAGTCTTCCCTGACATCACTGCAGTTCTGTTGTGGCCAATGGACCAATGGAGATAAATATGTTGCAGCATATGGGCCCCGCACCAGGCACATTTACAATTGAAAGCAGAAGTTTGCATACACTATATCGAAAGACACATATGCATGTTTTTCTCACTATCTGACATGAAATCAGAATAAACCTTCCCCATTTTAGGTCAATTAGGAACCAAAATTATTTATATTTGCCAAATGGCAGAATAATAAGAGAGAGAGAATTTATTTTTTAAGGCATTTTTATTACTTCCTACAAAATCAGAAGTTTACATACACTAGGATTACTATACTTTTAACCAATTTGGGACAGCCCATATGATGACATAATGTATTTGGTTTATTGGCAACATCTGAGTTAATTAGAGACACACCAGTGGATGTATTTTTTAAGCACACCAGAAACACATTGGGTCTGTGTGTAACATCATGGGAAAGTCTAAAGAAATCAGCCAAGATATCAGGAAGAGAATTGTGGGCTTGCACAAGCCTAAATTATTCTTACGTGCAATTTCCAGATACTTGAAGGTGCCTTGTTCATCTGTACAAACTATTATATGCAAGTAGAAACAAGATGGGAATGTCCAGCCATCATACCTCTCAGGAAGAAGATGGGTTCTGTGTCTCAGAGATGAACATGCTTTGATTCAACATGTGCATATCAACCCAAGAACAAAACCAAAAGACCTTGTGAAGATGCTGGCAGAAGCTGGTAAGATTGTGTCATTATCCACAGTGAAACGAGTTATGTATCAACATGGGCTGAAAGGTCACTCTGCCATTACTCCAAATGAAACATATAAATGCCAAATTAATGTTGCAATGCACACGGGAAAACAAAGACCATCGTTTTTGGGAACATTTCCTGGGGTCTGACAAACTAAAATTGAACTGTTTGGCCCATAAGGACCATTGTTTGGGGGGAAAAAGGGAAACTTGGAACCTAAGAACACCATCCAAATGTGAAACAGGGGGTGGCAGCATCTTTTGTGGGATTTTTTTTCTGCGGGAAAGACTGGGGCACTTCAAAAAAATAGATTTCTCAAAAGGAAAAAAAATTTATGTGGAATTCAGCAACATTCAAGACACACCCAGAAGAAAAAGCTTGTGGGGGAAATGGTCTTCCAATGGACAATACCCAAAGCAACGCCAAAGGTTTACAAAGTGGCTTAAGGATAACGAAGAAATTTTTTGGGATGGCCCATCACAAACCCCTGTCTCAACGTTTAAAAAATTTATGGGCAAATTTTGAAAAGGCAAGTGGGGGGGCAAGTTGCCCTACAAACATGGTCAATTACACCATTCTGTCAGGAGGAAGGGGGCCAAAATTCCACCAAATTTGTGAGAAGCTTTGGAAGGAACCAAAAGTTTGACCCAAGTCTCAGAAAAATACTTCCAATGAAATGTAGTAAACTTTCACTTTGCAGAAAGTAATAAAAATGCCTTAAAAATTCTCTCTCTCATCATTCTGGGATTTGGCAAATATAAATAATTTTGGTTCCTAATTGACCCAAAACAGGTAAGGTTTATTCTGATTTCATGTCAGATAGGGAGAAAAATATGCATGCGTGTCTTTTTATATAGCATATGTAAACTTCTGGTTTCAATTGTATATGGCCATTACTTTTGTACTAACTACATTGTGGGCATCTTTATTTATTTAGTTGTTGTATCATCTATGTAGAGACACACTTTTATAGATAGACATGATGGTATCTCTCACAAAGTCACTTGTCTAGGTGCCCCCACCTTATAAGAAGCTCCATCCATATACTGCAATTGTTTTTCTCAATAGACTTTAATAGTCCAATGGATTTTACTCTTCCTTATGTAGCATGTCATTTTGATTCTTTTTTTTCAGATCTTTATTGTGGACTCTTGGGGTAGAAGGTTACTACTGCTCCTAGGCTTTGGGATTTGCTGCACCGCTTGTGTTGTGTTGACCATTGCACTTGTTTATCAGGTGAGAAAGTTGTGTCTTTATAAGAAAAGCCCTTGCTATGTGTGCAATATAGAAACGTGGGACAGATTTATTGAGGCCAGAATTCTTGATAGGCTTGCAATGCATCAAAATTCTCTGACGGAAACAGCATGTATCTGTATTAGATTGTTCTCACATTCAGGATGTTCCTGGACATGCACAATGAGTAGTCTCATTGTTAATTGAGTAGGACCAAATCTGTGTCTTTTCCATGTGGAATTCAAACAAATAATTGCATTTTGCACAGATTTTTAATACTGCATGTAAATGGGTGTAACGTACTTTGCACTGGATGAGGAATGTCCATGAATTTTATGAGCGTTTAGGTGCAAAATCCACATCTAAATTATTATCAAATCCTAAAAGTATGAACATGGCTTCGCACTGAACCTTTTGACTTTAATGGCCACCACCAAACTGAGCAAACAAAGGGCCACATGTATGAAAACTGTTTAGGTCTAAAACTCACTCTTTTGCCCATAGTAACCTATGGGCAAAAAAGTGAGTTTTAGACCTAAACAGGTTCCTACATGTGGCCCAAAATGTTTTCCTGTAGATTACTAGTAGTTGCTTGTAGTCCTAAATTCAGTACGCTCTGTGATCATCTTATTTGTAGGAGGCCGTTCTAACAAAAACGGATTGATAAAAGCAAATGACCCTTTTTATAATTAAGCTGGCCGGCTTGTCATACCCCCAGCGATAAGGGGAAGTTTAGTCTCAATGGACCTGTACCTCTTTCTAACTTTATCTACTATGTTACTATGACTCAGCCTACATGATGGAAGTGTAGCAATAAACAGCAAGCTATTCAGATGAATTGCTATCCATGTAATATATGCACATGCCGGGTCCACCGATGCAACCCTTTGTTTTGACACGTAAAGGGTAGACCCCTGCTATGATGTTAATATGCTCTAATATGGCATACGCAAAGGGACTGTCATCCTCAGACAACCTATTCAAAGAATAAATATTGTCGTTTTAGGGTGGTAAGAATGCTACATATTCAATTTGCAATTGAATCAACAACTTTGGTTTAATCCTGCATTTAGTATTGGGCTTAATCAGATATTTTTTTTTCAGACAGCTGTGCAGTGGATGCCCTATCTTAGTATTGCCTGTGTCATCATCTATGTTATAGGTCATGCCATTGGACCAAGTAAGTTAATGAAATTTTGATTAAAACGGAATACAGTTCAAGAATAGTAAAACTTAGGAAATCTTCCAAAAAATTATAAATAAGGTACATAGGCTATTCTTGATCTGAAGCATGAAGGTGATTATCTGCCCATCTTCAGTCATCAGTAGCTACAGTAGCTTTAGACTCATAGACTTATATGGACTTTATTAAGCACATACATTGTGAGCTTTTTGGTGAGGTATCCATTAAATGGATGCCACTTTTAGATGTTCGTTGAACACGTCTATCACCAATAAGCAACAATGGTATCCATTCAACGAATACATCATGAAAAGCTGTTGGAAAGTTCATGACGTATATGTTTAATGAATGCCTATGAGGCTTGCCATACAGTAGCATTTGTCACCAATATGCTACTATGCTAAAAATGCTGTATAGGTTGAATGTATACACTTTTTTAATGTACTTCATGGGATGCAATAGTTTATGCCCTTGGTTCTAAACCTATTTTCTTTCTCAAGGTCCCATTCCTTACGTTATCACCACTGAGATGTTTCGACAAGCTTCCCGTCCTGCAGCCTTTATGGTGGCCGGCAGTGTACATTGGTTATGTAACTTTGTTGTTGGACTGATTTTTGAATACATGAGGGTAAGGGTCCTGTCTAAAAATATTTATTTAAAAGTATTCAGTACTTGTGGGGGAATTTATACTTCACTGATAGCAAATTGATTGATCTGTAATTTTATGTTTCTCTGCAGAAAGGATTAGGCTCCTACTGTTTCATTATTTTTGGTGCCATATGTCTTGCGACTTTCCTCTTCATATTTTTTGTGGTCCCTGAAACGAAGGGTAAAACTTTCTTGGAGATCAGTCAGCTAATGGCAAAGAAAAATGGACTTGATGAGATAACAGACTCCAAGGAATTCCAGGATCTGAACCCAGAAATGAAAGACTCAACATTGGAAAAGCCAGATAATACCATTAAGACAGCCATGTGACCAGCTCCTGTGTTTTTTACACCCTTTGGGGTGTGATATGAAAATAGCATTCACTTCCGCCAAGACTTTTTTTTTTAAATAATTGTACACGTGATATAATCCGGTTTGCTTTATTTTTAAATGCCCAATATGAACTGATGTGAGAAATTCTCATTATTAATTTAATAACTGTTCCAATTGTCTAGTATAGTAATAATAAAATATGTTTTTGTTTTGTGTTTTTTAAGCAATTTGTGCTTATTTCTTTATCACAACCACAAGAAGCTCCATGAACTAATGTAACACATGTGGGAAAAAAAATCAAAGCCTAAGGTCCCATTTGCACAGCAGAATTTCACACAAATTTCAGTGTGGAATAGATATAGATTCCTCACCAAAATTCACATGAAACCCATTGAATCTCTGCATCCTACTACATTTGATGGAAATCTGCACCATAGTGTATATGGAACTGATTTTTCCAAAACAGATTTTAAAATTCCCAGCACAGAAATACTCGTTTCTTATTCGGATTCTGTATGGAAACCATCTTAGTTGATGATTCGCAGATTCATTAGAAAATTTTGATGCATAAAATAAAAAAAATCCAGGAAACAATCTATTGTGTGCACAGGGTTTTAGACTTTGTGAAACAAATTTAATAGAAAATGTATTTCATCAATGACATGACTGTAGTGGCTGCAGAGGCTGCGATCAGCTCCATGGCCAGAAAATCTCTAAGATGAGACTGATACTAGCAACAATTGAGTGGTTCAATTATGGAATTTTGCTTTGAGACTTTTGAGCCTCAGGTTATTCTTCTATTTCTGAACAATTACAATGAATTAGGAAAATGCACTCATATAATAATTGGAATAGTAGGAGGTAAGATAATTGACACGCAACATAGCCCATGTGATTTTTTTTTTATATACTATTATGAACCCAAACATATTAGGGAAATGGAGCAAAATTGTAGTCTTAAAACACCCTGTCTGTTGGGGAAACAGAGGGTGCATAAATGGCACTAGGCATGAGATAGATACTCTTTTTAGGGTGGAATTAATTAAAAATCTTGTTTAAAAGTAGAAAGTAGTAGTATTTAGGGCCACATGAAAACTGTCTAGGGTGTTTTTCCCCCCTTAAAAATTCACTATAGTGCCCACAGCAAAAACCATCATAGTGCCCCTTTAAATTCTCCAGAGCACTGTATAAATCAAAGGGGTGCTCTGATTGGTTGCTATGGGCACAAAGTGAAATTTAGACCTAGACAGTTTTCATACATGTGGTCCTTAGTATTTAAATGATTTAACAGCTATCATCTGCCTCAAGAATGACCCCACCAGACACAGTCATGATGTGGGTCCCCCAGGATATTAATGGTTCCTCCCTTTAGTCCGGTCATTTGACATTTGCTTAGTGAGGAAATCTCTTGAGCACTTAGCAGGTGACTCCAGAGGTGCAGATGACTTAACCTTCCAAAGAAGCTGTTGTTAAATATTCCCAAAAGATCAAATCGGTCTTTTGCAAGAAGAACTATACCTCCAGGTTTAATTTCATATCCTTTCTGGATGATCTTCTCTTTTCCATGAAGTCCACTCACCCAGAGTTCACTGCGTCCAGAGGAAGACTCCCAACGTATACAGTAATGAACCCAGTCCTCTGACGTGTGGTGTATGTTGAAGTCAACAGATACACCCCCAATCCATAGATTTATCCCAGACCCTATGCTCAGGACAAGTTCATTGTCGCTGTTTGTTGTGGAGTAAGAAAAGATATTCTGATTGCCTTCATGCTTGGTTCTTACCCATACACAGAGGGTAAATTGAGTCAAGTGTAAAGGTTTAGGGAGGTTGACTTCCACGTGAGCAGCTGGGTGGTTCGATGTGAAATAGAACGAAGGATAGTGTGGAATTCCAAGAGAATCTATTGGAGAAGGAACAAATGTAGCTGGTTTATTAGAAATAAAAGAAATGTCTTGGCATAAAATGCAAAAACCAGAGCCTCTTATATTATGTGTCTAAGTTCACACATTTTTAGCCAAAATTAGCTAAGCTTTTGATTGCGTGTCTCACTCCACTCTTGCTCATAGATATTGTGAGCCTTAACGCAATCCTGTCAGACGCTATCCTATCTGAGAGCAGGATAAGAAGTTGGGCTTTGTGACGAATAGGTTTATATAATTTGAAGCAGGATCTCATAAAACAGTAAGTGAAAGTATGGTTTACCCTGCCCACAGAGATTGCCTGTTTGCTTGGTAAACACACTAAGGCTATGTCCACACGGCTTAAAATGGGACGTATTTCAGTCCGTAATTACGGCCTAAATCCGTCCCAGTCATTACGGTAATCCACAGTTCTTGTAGAGAACTATGGATTACGTCTCCTCTCCCCGCTCGCGAATACGCCGCGGGAGGAGATAATATACATGTCATTTACTAGCGGCGTATACGCGCTGCTAGCAATGATAGTCTATGGGCCGGCGAGGTGCCAGCCCCCTGTTCCCGCCCCCGGCCACACGGCGTAATTGCGGGACGTAATTACGCCCCGCAAATAAGCCTTTTGTGAACATAGCCTAATAGCAGTGTCCAAGCCACTGTACTGAGTAGGGTAAGCCAGACTTCCACTGTCTCTTAGGGAGCCCTAAAAGTGTATTCTCTGCTTTTTACTCAGAGATCGTGCTCCAAATCATATAACCCTATATATCACAGAGCTCTGCTCCTCTCTATCATATAATATCATATTATATAATCACAGAGCTCAGTGTCTCTCCTCTATCATATAACCCTATATATCACAGAGCTCAGCTTCTCTCATCTATCATATAACCATATATACCACAGAGCTCAGCTTCTCAGTCCTTATCATTTAACCCTATATATCACAAGCTCAGCTTTACTCTTCTCTATCATATAAACCCTATATATCACAGAGCTCACGCTTCTCTCCTCGATCATATAACCCTATATATCACAGAGCTCAGCTACTCTCCTCTATCAAAATACCCCTATAATACTCACAGAGCTTCTAGCTTCTCTTCTCTAACATATAACCCTATATATGACTAATCTCAGCTTGCTCTCCTCATCATATAACCCTATATTTCACCAGAGTTAGCGTCTCTCTATCATAGAACCCTTTATATCACAGACCAGATCTCTTCCTCTATCATAAAACCCCTAAATATCACAGAGCTTCATCTTCTTCCCTATCCATTATAACCCTATATCAAAGAGCTCAGCTTCTCTCCTTTATCATATAACCCTGTATATCACAGAGCTCAGGTTCTCTCCTCTATCATATAACCCTATATATCAAAGAGCTCAGCTCCTCTATCATATAACCCTATACATCTCAGAGCTCAGCTCAGCTCCTCTCCTCTCTATTATATAATGCTATTCATCACAGAGCTCAGTTTCTCTCCTCTATCATATAACCCTATATATCACAGAGCTCAGCTCAGGTTCTCTCCCTTCTATCATATAACCCTATACCATTCCCAAAACAGAAATAAGGGCCCCCCTTTCCGGCTTTCTCTTTAAAACCTATTTACATCCTAACTCTGCTAGATAGGGTAGCATAAACCATCTGACAAGTTGGCTATAAACAAATAGAAAGCTAATGGAAGCTAACTGGGGAGCTATTTCTATGGTGAGAAAAAGAGAACTGTACAACACAAATACTTTACAGTAAAAATAAATGTCTACCCTTTAACCAGGTGTGCCAAGGAGGAGTCGGTCCTGCTAGATAGCAGAACAGTACTGTACCTCGGAGAGGCTTTACAGACAGCCAATGGGTTCAAGAGAATCACTGTTCGCTGCTTGGCTCTATTTATTTCAAACAAGATGGCCCAGAGACAGGATTCCCGAGATTATCCAGACACAGCATAGAAACACGCATGTTATCTGGGCTGTGGAAGGAATTCCCACCTTTTAAGACTTGGCTAAACTTAAATTACCAATGCAAGTACTTGGTAAGATTCAACTCAGTTACCCTAACGACTATGAGATGTGGCAGGAGTATGGCCGGGACAAGTTATTATGTTGCCCTCAGCAAATAGGGCAAGTGGCGCCATGTCCTCCCAAGGAAAATTTTAATCCTTGATCCAGATGTGACACAAAGCAACTGTAATGGTTCGGTGGATTCGCTGGACCACCGCAAGCGATGATAGTTAAGCCACGCCAGGGAGCGAGTCTAAAGTAGCCCCCGGTACGTTCACCAGAGCCCGCCGCAAAGCGGATGATATGCTGCTGCGAGAGCAACCAGGTCCTACCCCTACGTGACATTCTTGCCTTTGGGGTACTGCGTGGTACAGATCGTAATCATAAGGCTAGTCCGGGGACAGGCATGAGGTCAGGACAGGTCCGGCATAGTGTTCGTGGTTAAAGACGGGCAGAAGGTCAGGCAGGCGTCAAACAGGCAAGGTCAGAAAACGTAGCGGAACGGACTGGTAACAAGGGTAATCAGAACAGGACCTTCCAACACTCTCCAGACAAGTACGCACACCAACAAACTAGCAGAGAGTGCTGGAGGCGTATTCCTATATATGACTAAGCGCCGTCAATAACTAATTAAACGGTGCCCTGCCACTTTAAATCCTGACTCATGCCGTCGCAACACGACGGCTTCCATAAGCAGCGGGTACGCGCATGGTGGCCGGGACAGGCAGGAGCGGCGTTCACAGGAGCATGGACGGGTAAGTGAGCCAGCGCCAGGGATCGGGCAGCAGGGGGATGGTCGCAGGGAGCCGCGGCACCCACGCCGGACCCCCTGCGGGCAGGGGGGCGGCTGCGGGTCACTGTACACCCGCGCCATCCCCCATGACTGTACCTATCCCCCCCCCCTTAGGTCTCCCCCTCTTTTTACGGAACTTGGAAGAAGGTCGGATGACAGGTAGCCCTCATGTTCCTAACGAACGCTCCTCCTGGCCCGAACCCCTTCCAGTCCATCAGAAAGAGCCGCTTCACCTGCCCTCACTGTCCTTCTCCGCCAGCACCTCCTTCAACCTCAAAGATGTTATCAGCGTGGCCCACAGGAGAAGGCGAGAACAGATATCCACGGAGAAGCGATTCACACCACAGGCTTGAGGAGCGAAACAAGGAAGCGTGCGGATACGCAGAGTAGGAGGGGAAACAAGCGGAGCTTTAGAACACCGGGGTTTATTGCCGACAGTACAACAAAAGGGCCTAAATACTAGGCCTAACTTATAACTGGGCACGTTTGAACGGATAGTATTTGCGACAACCAAACTATATCACCTGGCTTAAATAAAGGCGAGGTCTACGGTACCTGTCGAGCCTGGATTTTGGTGCGAGCGGAGGCCCATAGAAGGGCCTGTCGCGTGTTTGTCCAGAGTGCCTTAATGTCACACACTTGTGGTATCCACTGGCAGGAACATTACACGAAGTAGCCAGAGGGAGGGGCGGGCGGGATGTAGCCCAAACACCACAAAAAAGGGAGGCCCATGCGTATTCTGAGTCTAGAGAATATAAAGAATCCGCCCAGGGGAGGAGGTCGGACCAATTATCCTGACGTGTGAAAGCAAGAATGTTGTATGTAGGTACCTAACACTTGGTTAACCCTCTCTAACCTGCCCATTGGTTTTAGTGCATGCAGACGAGAATTCTAGCTAACATCTGCAACTGCCCAACTTAGAAGCCCCGCCAGAATCTCGACCACAAACTGGACCCCCCCCTATCTTAGACTATATGCAACGAGACGTGCAACACCGAAAAATGTGCGTGAAAAAATGCTGGGCCAGCTGTTGAGCAGAGGGTAACCCGGGCATATGGACCAAGAGTGGTCATTTTCGATAATCTATCTGTCACCGACCCAGGATGACTGTGTTCCAGCGGAGGCCGGGAGTTCCGTAACAAAGTCATGGCTATGAGGGGACCAAGTCTTTCTGGCACCGGGAGAGGGCTGAAGCAGGCCCGCGGGTCTGAGACGCAGGGACTTTATTACGGGCACAAGAGGTACAGGCCATTACAGTAGTCTCTAACATCTCGAGCGAGAGTGGGCCACCAATAATCAACACGAGATTAGTTACAGAGATTTATTGACTCCAGGGTGACCAAGCTTTTCGAGAGGCATGTCCCCAACTTCAGGATCTGAGGCTGCAATGGCAGGGGTAACGTATTTCCTTCCCAGGAGGCGATGTTGAAGGTCCACAGGGGCCGCCGTGAGGATGACGTTCCGGAGGAATTATGTAGCTGCAAGTGCGGTTCCCAAGCCCGACGGTGTCCAAGGATCTAGAGAGGGCGTCCTTGCTCTGACGTTCCTTTCCCAGCAGCCGCAATGGAGAAGAAAATGACCACCTGGCTTCCATGGTTCAGTCGTTGGGCAGACTGCAGATAGAGAAGATTTTTGTGATCGGTGAATATATCGATGGGGAGGACTTCTGAAGGAGAACAGCACCTGCACCTACAGAGGAGGCGTCCACTACTAGGATAAAGGGACGCTGCCGGGTCCGGCGGAGACAGAACTGGAGCAGAAGCGAACGCTGATTTTGAGCAATCATTTAAGCTTCTTTGGCTTCTGGGTGGCCAGGATTTTAGGGTGGCAATTTTTTCTTCGTAGGCCACCAGCGGGGGCCACAGCGTTGAAAATGCGAGATGAATTGTCTGTAATAATTTGCGAACCCCAAAAAGCATGGATAGAGTGAAGGCCCACTGTCGAGCCATTGTAGGACTGCAGACAATTTCGAGGATCCATGCTGAAGGCCCTGATCCAAATACAATGTAGCCCCATGGAAGGGCAACGAGGTGCGTTCAAACAAACATTTCTCCAGTTTGGCATATAACTGGTGGTCATGGAGACATTTGAGCACCTGGCGGATGTGGAGGCAGTGAGTTTCCAGGTCAGGGGGGGAAGATTAGGATATCATCGAGGTAGACAATGACACAGACTAGAGGAGACTCTGCGGAAGAATCTCATTGACAAAGTTCTGGAAACCGCCTGAGCGTTTCAGAGGCCAAATTGGCATGACAAGATATTCAAAATGGCCAACACTGGAATTAAAGGCTGTCTTCCACTCTCGCCCTTCACGAATACGAATCAGGTTGTATGCTCCCCGTAAATCCAACATGGAAAACATTTTCGTGCCACGCAGGCGATCGAACAGCTCCGAGATCAGAGGCAGGGGGTATCGATTTTTTATAGTAATTTTGTTAAGTCCCCGATAATCGATACAGGGGTCAGAGTACCCATCTTTCTTTTCAACAAAGAAGAAGCCGGCCCCCGCAGGCGAGAAGACTTGCGTATGAAGCCCTTACGGAGATTACTCTGGATATACTCCGACATAGCCCTATAGTCTCCGACCGGAGAGAGGATACGACTCTACCTCGGTGAGGAGTTACTACTGGTTCAGGTCAATAGGACAATCGAGCGGCCGGTGTGGGGGCAGAGTTTTGGCCTGTCTTTCGGAAAAAATGTCGGCAAGATCCTGGTAACGTAGTGTGCAGAACCCACAGAGGCTTCGTAGACTTTACATGGCGGCCGTAGAGCAGGACGGAGTACCGGAAGGCAATCGCGAGTGCACGCGGGGCCCCAACATTATTTTCGCCCGTGTTCCAATCCAAGATCGGAGCATGACTTGTAACCAAGAGAAGGCCAAGAGGATTTCCGAAGAGGAGCGAAGCAAGAACTAGATTCTCACAGAGTTTCTTGTGTAGAGCGTCTAATCTGCAAAGTGAGTGGCGCAGTGCAGAACCGAATAGCGTCCTTCTAGCATCGCCACAGACGAGGAACAACATGGTTTTCTGCAAGGGGTCACCGGGAGACTAAATTTGGAGACCAGAGCTTTGTGCTGACAAAATTTCCAGCGGACCCCGAATCAATGAAGGCGGAGGCTTGGAAGTGGCTGTCGCGGTGAATCCACAGATGACGGGAACGGTCAGACGGGGAGGAGGCCGCACTGACACCTAAGAATCCGTCTCCTTGCGTGCCCCTAGTGTGGGAGTTCCAAGGACGTAACGGACAGTCCTCAATTAAGTGGCCAGAACCGCCACAGTAAAGCAATAGCTGCCTCAGACGACGCTTGCGATCGGTTTCCTCCTGGTCAGGTGGCCTCTCTCGACCTGCATAGGTTCGTCCTCGGGAACCAAACGGCGAGGAAGTGGAGGTCATTGGAACACAGGGCCAGACGAGGTAGCCGGCGTGGTTGTGGCGATTCTCCCGTTGGGAGGGCCGGAGCTCATTGTTGTCTCTTCGGCAAACCGAATATCAATTCGGGTACAAACGAATCAGGTCGTCCAGAGCAGAGGGCAATTCCCGAACCAGCGAGCTCGTCCTTAATTACGCCCCCGAAAGGCCTTGCAGGAAGGTCGCCACCAAAGCCTCATTTAATTCCAGTCCAGCTCGAGAGGCTAGGGTGCGGAACTGCGCGGAGTAATGACCCACAGTGGAGTCGCCCTGACTGAGACGGAGCAGAGCTGCGGCAGCGGAGGAGGTGTGGCCAGGTTCCTCGAAGACGGAGCGGAACTCCTGGAGGAAGGTTTGTAGATTCGCCGTCAAGGTCTTCCCGTCGGTCCCATAGCGGAGTTGCCCAGGGCCAGAGCTTCGCCCGTTAGAGGCTAATTATGAAGGCCACCTTACCCCTCGTAGGGAATTGATGCCCCAACTTTTCGATGTGGGATGGAGCATTGACTGATGAGCCTCTGCACTTCTTTGGGTCTCCATGATACGTGAGGGAAGAGGCAGATGGCATAGATGGTCCCGGTGCAGAAGCACGGTAGAGCCATGGGCTGCAGGAGCAACGCTCTGGCGCGGAGGCGGCAGCCGCAGGCGGAGCTAGACAGGTCTGCAGGTTCTGCATCATGGCGGTTGAGCTGGTCAATACGCTGGCTCTGTGTGCGACGGCCGTCGTGACTTCCCTGGATTCGGGGAGGAGGTACCGTTGGCGGAATCCATACCAGGTTTTGTACTGTAATGGTTTCGGATGGATTCGCTGGACCACTGCCAATCCGATTGATAGTTAAGCCACGCCAGGATCGAGTCTAAGTAGCCCCCGGAATTGCACACAGAGCCCGCCGCAAAGCGGTGGATGGACTTGCTGCAGTGTTGAGGCTACCAGGTCCTACACCTGACGTGACTTGCTTGCGATGCCGCCGGGGTAACTGCAATGGTACAAATCTAAATTCAAAGTCGTAGCGGGGACAGCCAAGTCATGACAGGCGGCAGAGGTTCAGGTCAGAGACGGGCAGAAGGTCAGGGCAGGCGCAAACAGGCAAGGTCAGGAAACGTAGCGGAATGGGAGGACTGGTACACGGGAAATCAGAAACAGGAACTTCCAACACTCTCAGACAAAGTACCACACCAACAAATGGCAGAGAGTGCTGGGGGCGTATTCCTTATGATAGGACCATCTGGCCGTAATTAATGATTAACGGTGCGCTGACCCTTTAAATCCGGACCAGCCGTCGCGTGCGTGCGGCCTAAGCAGCGGGCACGCGCGCGACAGCCGGGACAGGCAGGAGTGGCATTTACAGGACCGTGGACGGGTAAGTGAGCCGACGCCAGGACCGGGGCAGCAGGGGATGGTCCCGCCGGAGCCGCGCAAGCACGTCGCGCCAGCCCCCATGACAGCAACTTCAGTTGTACCCACCACCCACTAGCTGAAGTGGGGACAGAAAAACCACAATGGTGCCATCTTCTTTCGGAGATGTAATATAAAATGACATTATCTTTATTCTGCTGGTAAGAACAATTTCACTGTTTTTCTTATTTCTTAATTTGTTATGGAGCTCTTTTTTCTAAGAATAATAACTTTTTTATTCTTCCCTCCATGGACGTTTTGTATTTTAAAAAAACTAAAAGGTGAATTTTATTGGTATCATTTTCGATAACTGACTTTTAATCAATTTTATTTTAATTTTTAGGGCAGCAAAGTGACTACAAACACCCACAATTTTTTTACGCCATTTACCATGTGGGATATACAAGGTTATTTATTAATAGATTGGACTTTTACAAACACGGCGATTTGAAATTATGTTCGATCTTTTAATATTTTTTTAAATTTGTAAAATGGTAAAAGAGGAAGCATTTTAAATTTTTTTTTAAAATTTTTTTTTACCTAAAATTGAACAATTCTGCAAACTAATGTATTGCAGAATAGTGTGGGATTATAACTCTTCTATTAGATCTACCTCAGGCAGGGTGTAATAGGGGCCGTGAGATAGCAGGCCTGGGAGCCTTTATTAGATTCCTGACTGTCGTTTGTACCCCGCAATTGCATTACACGGGAGCCAGTAGGGAGGTGGCCTCTACCACCCTCCTGGTATAATTGCTAAGATGCCCACGGTCACATTAACTACATAGTTAAATGGCCGGGCTCAGAGTTATCTCCAGTCCCGGACGCTGAAGGCAGACTATGGGCTTTAATTAACAGTCGGCATCTGCCGTGTATGGAGTGGGCTCAACTCCTGAGCTCATACTTGTGGCCCTTTTCTGTGCACCACTCAAACAACATCCTGATGCTGACTAGTGTCAGGACCTAGTGCAGAAGTTCCCAGAGCTAAAGAGGACCCAACCTGGTAGTCAGGAGGATTAGAAAATGTAGGGGTCTCTTCTGAGGTCTGAATACATTTTGGGAGCTGGTTTGGGAATCTCAATTAATTTGGGGGTCAGTTGCAGGGTCTGATCTGAATTCAATTTGATCACATATATGAAGCAAAATTGGTGCCCGATTTGGAGTCTGAAATAATATTGTATTTGACCTGGGGTCTGAATTTATTTTGGGGTCTGACCTGTGGTCCTAATTTATTTAATCTGTGGTACGTATGCATTGTAATAAAGAGATATTTTCTCCGTAATACTGCATGCAATCAAGCTGCAATAATTTATTTACTGGCAGCTTTCTATAAAATGCAAAAGAGAAAACTCTGTATAGCTTTATATGAAATTAGAGGTACAGCATGACTCAAAGATTGCTATGAGAACTATACTACAGCTTTGTACAACTGAAAGATGTGCAAAGCCATAACATGGGGGCCCTTGCTAAACTTTGTAACAAAATTTCACGTACCTATAATTTCTATATAATAAAGCCAATGTTTTGTCAGTTTCATGTTTATAAAATAGCAACAAATCAGGCCATGTTCACACTGTTTAAAATGGGACGTATTTCAGTCCGTAATTCGTGCCGTACTGCGCAAATTAGGGCTGGAATACGTCCCAGTCATTACGGTAATCAACAGTTCTCATAGAGAACTATGGATTACGTCTCCTCTCCCCACTCGGGGACTCCGCCGCGGGAGGAGCTCAGTGACATGTCATTTTCTAGCAGCGTATACGCGCCGCTAGTAATGATAGTCTATGGGCCGGTGAGGTGTCGCCCCCCCCCCCCCCCACTCCCGCCCTTTCCACACGGCGTAATTACGCCCCACAATTAAGCCATGTGAACATAGCCTCATAGTCAGAGAATAAATGCATTGGATTTATACTTACTTGCACGGTTTTTGGACGGGTCTGTTACCACCTTCTTTTTCACATCTAAAAGTTCAGTCTCAATTTGGGTCAATTTAGTGGTAATCTCTTGCTGGCAGAATTCTGGAAGGAAACATGACCATACATCATCCTAAAATTCCTAATTATACGGTTTTGTCAAAGTCACACAGTATTATGTAAATAGTAACATCATAATTGGATTTATAGATATTAGGCTAGCTCTACACAGCACTGGATTTTGATTAGCTTTTCAGCGGATTCAATATACTGAATCTGCTGAAAATCCAACCACATCCAGCACTGTGTAGCGCTCAATAGAAAATCTGTGCTGTAGTCTACATATAACAGCTTTTTTACTGTTGGTTTCCAAAACCTAAAAACATCTGGCGGAATACAGAACAGTCAGAGTCCTGTGCAGTCCTAATGTACTGGGCTGCCAGGAATCTGAAATCCGACCATATTTTTGTGGGCAAAAAACGCACAAAAAAACAGTAGTGTGGCATGGTCCAGTGATGTGAAAATGCCATCAGATTTTGGGCAGCCTTTTTCAAACTGCTGTGTAGACCTAGCCTTAGTTAGCATACATACAGTTAGGATAGAAACAATATATGGTTTTGCACATTCAAAAAACCTTTTTGAAAGAAATGAGCATAGGTGCACACTGGTGTCGCAGCAAGGATGAGTGGCTGCCTCCATTTTGGTTTTCTGCACTCCATCCACCTTCACAGGTTTTTAAATCAGTGCAGTGTACTTAGAAGCTGGTGCCTTCACTCCCTGAAGTATGGAGGTCTGTACAGTCCCCAAAAGAGAGGTAACAATAGTGTAAGACCCACCTGCATTGAGATTCTGTTGAATTTTCGGAGGTGGGCTTATCACAAGGCATTATGGGAAAGGGGCTGAGAAGCTCAAAGTGCCCTCTGTTGGATGTAACAAATCCTCAATTTGCTTTTGACCCACCGAGTCTTGAGAAAGCAAAAAGGATTTTAGCCAAGCCAGTATCTCTCATCTGCAGACAACGTTGTTTCAGGATTTTTGTCCCTCATCAGTGCAGAGCAGAGGGATACTGGCTGGCTGTGTGGGAGGCATTGAGTGGCTCAGGAAGGGAAGATCTCTCCTTGAGGAGAGCACCGAATAAACGGCTTGTAGAGCTATGTTTTGCCTTTTCGCCCTCTACTAAGCATCTGCATATCACAAGGCATTATGGGAAAGGGGCTGAGAAGTATGCAGATGCTTAGTAGAGGGCGAAAAGGCAAAACATAACTCTCAAAAAAGGCACAATAAAAAATGTACACTAAAACCTCACACTTCCACATATTCTAGAGTAGCAGAAATGCTTTTTTAAAAAAAAAAAAATTCCCTTTTACTGTTCTTATAGAGTGCGGCCAATATTGTGTTGTGGTTGCATAGCCTTGGGAAGCAGGGCCAAAGGGGTGTGGATTCAAAGGATGCCCAGAAAAAAGCCACATTTGAGATTTGGACAATATTTTTTTTTCTACTGGACAACCCCTTTAACATGTGTTTTTAAGGTGGTCTATGGTAATGAAGGCATTAATGGCTGTTTTCCTGGTGGTCCAAGATCCTGTAGAGATCTCTATGATCAATGCAGAGCAAGACGAGTAAGATATACAACATTCTCTTAAAATCACAATGCTGGAGACTGGAGAAGTTAGTCCAACTAAATGTAAAGTAGAAAATATTCAACTCTTCTCTGCTCAGTCCATCGTGGATGGTACATTAACTCTTTCACTGTCCTAGACCAACAGGGAAGAAAATAATAACCTCCTGACTGAGTGTTGGGAGCTAAACAGTGATATTTATCTAGTATTGTGTCAGATCAAATATAGTGTATAGTGTCCAGGTCCATAAGAATATTATCACACAGCCAATCTTTCTGTTGGAAAATATTGCTGCAGAATTATTGGCAGAAATCCAAAAACAAGGCTGAAACTGGTTCTTATCCGATATGCAATTATGTACTTAGCTCAACTCATAGGTAGAAAGTGTATAGGCAATAGTTCATCAGTATTCTGCATCTATGCAACTTCTCCCAAGTAGGACTAGAGCTTATATGGCTTCTGCTGAGAATGTTTTTGTCCTGCCATTTTGCTATAAATATGGCCGTGTTTCTATGACTTTTTTTTTATAAATTGTAGGCAAAGAAATATTGATACCCTTGATATTGATATCCTTGATATTGATACCCACTCTGCCATTGATTTTTTTCTTTGTAGGGGTGGTTTCCACTGCTCCTTTGTTTGTGGATTAGACCCATTTTAATGGGGTTAATGGGCATCTTGGCTTTCTGACATGGAATCTGATGTGACTTCATGCCAAGGAAGTGGCATGCCACTTTTTGTTTCTTCCTGGATATCATATTGTGAACTTTGGCACAAATTCCTATTGAAAACAATGGGATGAAGATCATGTGAGGTTTTAGTGTCGGAGCAACTAGCAACTAGTGTTGTGTCCCTGCATAGTCTGATATTGTCCAATCAGTGCAAGGGCACACCCTTTTGACAACTGGAATGATAACACCCAGCTGACTGATTTAGCAATACATTTCTAGAAGGAATAACTGAGGAACAGCAGAACATACAGATATAAGAGAAGATGTTCCAGCATTGTTAGTTCATGGAGGAAACAAGTATTTACTAAAATAGACATGTTAGAAGATGTCACATGTCCTCTTTAAAGGAAAAATTGCTTGTAGCAATCCACTTGCCTAATTTCACATAATAAAAGTCTATGTCACCTACAGTTGCATCCTTTCTGGTACAGTTACAATAGTGAATTGATTGTTGCCTTCAATAAATCAGCTCTCCACTTATATTTTTATTAATATGTTCATATTTTACATTTAGTAGAAAGATGAACAGTGCTATAAGAAGTCGAGAACTCTATAATCCGATGTAGTGGTGAATAGGTCGGACTAGGCTACCTGGGGCTCACCAGTGAAGTTGATTCTTTGGGCCCACCAGTGGAGCTGATTCTTGGGGCCCACCAGTGAAGCTGAGTCTTTGGGCCCACCAGTGGAGCTGATTCTTGGGGCCCACCAGTGGAGTTGATTCTTGGGGCCCACCAGTGAAGATGATTCTTGGGGTCCACCAGTGGAGATGATTCTTGGGGCCCACCAGTGGAGTTGATTCTTGGGGTCCACCAATGGAGTTGATTCTTGGGGTCCACCAGTGGAGATGATTCTTGGGGCCCACCAGTGGAGTTGATTCTTGGGGCCCACCAGTGGAGGGGATTCCTGGGGTCCACCCAACAGCTAATCTACATGACTGCACATAAATATAGCCGCAACAATAACGCTGAGTATATGCTTTCTTGATTATTCATGGAGCTTTTGGGGGGTTTCACCTATTCCCTTGAGGGCCAGTCCGACCCTGCTGGCAAATGCGAGACAGATAAAATCGAGTTTGACCTAGAGAGGGTGTTTACCTTTTGACAGTTTTACTTTGAAAGAAGACTCCACTATGCGGTCATTCAGTGGCTGTGCGTGGCGGTAATCATTACGCAGTGTGTTATTGTGCCAGTCCAGCAATGTGCCTTCCAACAATTTGATCTGCAAGGTTATAAAGAATCATATAAAAACAAATATAACATGGTCCATTAAAGCAGTAGAACTGACAATGTAACATACATTATAACATCATGCTGGTAACTATGTGGGTAGGAGTAAATGGAGCAGTTTCGGCACACTCATGGTGTGGGCATGATGAGACTAAGAACAACTGCAGCACCAGTGATCAACTGGCTTAATAAGCAGCCACATGGATTTGCAGATGAACACCTAAAAACTATGGGTGACATGTATGAACCTGTTTATGTCTAAAACTCACTTTTTTGCCCATAGGTTACTATGGGCAAAAGAGTGAGTTTTAGACCTAAACAGTTTCATACATGTGGCCGTATGTGGCTATTAACAATCAGTCTGGGTTCACATGCTGCATTTTTGGTGCTTCTCTCTACTATATCAAAAACGCATGCAATTTTTTTTAGATGCAGGTGATTTTGCAATTGATACAGGCCAAATTAGGATCAACTGAAAAAACTGGATGCGTTTTTGAATTGCTTGCATATTTGTTGTGTTTGAGTCGTGTTTTTAACTGCATTGTGTGAACCCACCCTCAATGCTCACTCATTGTTAAAGGCAGCGCAATTTTTTAGGTGTCCTTCTGCAAAACCATGTAGCCACTTATTAAGCTATTTAAAAAACACTGGTGCCAAGTGGTTCTTGGCTGGTCATGGCTGCACCATAACCACATCTAGAGCTCTCCATGTATTCCTCACCTGATACAGCTTCTGGTCATCTGGTCTCATTAATTACATACAGGTCTGGAACAAGGTATTTTGGTGCCCTAGGCAAATAAGGCATATAGCACCCCCCTATGGAAAATTCAGCCCACTCTAAACCTCCTTGCGCCCCCTTTTCTGCCTGGGATACAGTGGTGCTTTAGGGGGTCGCCTTCCCGTCATTCTGGCCTTGATTATATAAATTAGCTTATAACAACTAAAGTCAACAAAACAGAGTGGTATTACTAAGACTAAACTAAATGAGTGATGCATTTGGTACGGTTTTGCAATTAGCGACATGTAGACTCTGGATACTAATGAGTACCAGTGTAAAAGTATCTATGGACCTCACATGGTGATCTAATATTCCTGATGAAGTATCTATAAGTATGCACTAGATTTGCTCAAATCTTTCATGTTAATGGCTATCACAAGGCATTGTGGGAAAGGAGTTGAGAAGCTCTAGTGCCCTCTTTTGGATGTAACAAAACCTTAATTTGCTTTTAACCCACTGGATCTTTGGAAAGCAAGAAGGGATATTTAGCCAAGCCAGCATCACTCATCTGTATACAACCGTTTCGGGGTTTTGCCCCTCGTCAGTACAGAGCAGAGCGATGCTAGGCAATGAGTAGCTCAGAAAGGGAAGATCTCTCCTTAGGGAGAGCGCCTATATAGGCGTGTGGAGATTCGAAATTGCCTTTTTGCTTTGTGATATGCAGATGCTTTGTGGAGTGCAAAAAGGCAATTTTGAATCTCCACACACCTATATAGGCGCTCTCCCTAAGGAGAGATCTTCCCTTTCTATGTTAATGGCTATGCAGATTAGTCCTCAAACCTGAAATAGATGTTGAGCTCATACAACCAGTCAGCAGGGCTATATTTGGGCTAAGCAGGCATCTACCAAGGTAAGCACAGGCTGCACTGTCTAGACAGGGGTAGAATGTGCAAGAACACACATCACTGTCAGTGGGTAAGGTAATACACAGTTTTCAACTTATTTGTACCTTTCCAGGAGGAACAACAGAGTGACGTCACAATACAAAAATCTTTCATAATTATTATTTTATGAGAAATGCAAGTATTTATTAAACCAAACATTTCAGGTCGCCTTTAAACCTCTCACATGAGCTGCAGATTGGCTTTCACACAACATAAAGTCTGCTTGTTAGGGCATGTTTTACTGTAGGGGTGGTAAGAGACAGATGTTCATCACACGTCAAAGCACAATCACTATGGTGTTGCAGACAACGATCACTCCATGTTCTCTCCCATCTGTCCTGTGACCATACAGGTATACAACTCATCTCTATAGCAGAACGCTGCTGATGTATATATCCCGGCTTCTGCATTTTCCCTAAGTACATCTATGAATGAGCTAATAGAGTTCAGCCTGAATTTTACTATGTTGACTAAGGGATAATTATTAATAAAATAAAAGAACCATATTAGCACCTCCAATACACATATTTTGAATGTCAATTTTTTTGTTTTAAGTAACGTGTCAAAAACTGCATGATGTCATGCAGTTTTTGATGCTTTTTTCCCCAAAAAATGTGTATTGTTATATATAGGTGCATTCATTTTTTGATGCAATTTTTTTTTCCACTGGCTCATACTTCCCATCACAAATCATGTGATCTATTACACGATTTGCAATGTGAAAAAAAGGAAAAGAAAAAATGCAACATACATTTACAATAGCAGTCTGTACGGAAAAGATGCCACAAACTGCCTAAAAACAACACACTTACAGCATGCTGCATTTGGAGAAACAACTGACCTGCAACTGAACCTCCACCCCCCCAAAAAAAGAAAATGGCCTAGATGTATGAAAAGTATAATTGTCTAGACTGTCATATGCAGTGCTGCAATGATGCTGAGGGCATGATGATGTCTGTAAGTGTCTTCATAAATTTGTCACATCGTGAGACAAACTGCTTGTGCGCCAAAAAGTGTCCTATGCTATGACAAAAATAGTCTTCCCTTTTAAGAAGTCACAGCTAATGACACATTAAAAGCTGTTCACACGGCTTATTTCGGGCACGGATTCCAGCCGTATTGCGCGCCGTACTGCGCTGCAATACGACTGGAATCCGTCCCAGCCATTACGGTAATCCACAGTTCTCAGAGAACTATGGACTCTGTCACTCCGCTGGGCGGGGAGAAAGTGACGTGTTCATTATCCTGGCAGGATACGCGCCGTGGATAATGAAAGTCTATGGGGCCGACGGGCAGCGCCCTGCTCCCGCCCCGCCCCTTATTCAAGCCGTAATTGCGGGCGAAATCCGTCCCGCAGTTACGGCTTGAATAAGCTGTGTGAACCGGCCCTAACTGTGACACTTCCAGGCATGTGAGATACATAAACGTGTCGCTTTGCCTGAATTGGCATAGACACGCGCACTGTTGAGCGGCGCAGCACAAAGTGTTGGCACAATCAGTCATTCTTTTAGGCACAAATCTTTTAAAATTGTGTCATACATGGTCATGGTGCACAATATTATTTCTATCATAACCTACGCCTGAAACTGGCGCAGCAACTTTCATACACTTGGACCAATATCCGTAGTGTGTTGTAAATTTCCCTATTGACTTCTGGCTACTGCAGTTTTGCAAAAATGCACAAAAGCAATATGCACGCAAAAAAAACACTTCAAAACCCTTGTGAGAAGCACACTGGGCCTCATTTATCCCTTAATACAAAGGGCCTCTAGCAGTAAAACTGTCCTTGTTGCCCATAGCAACCAATCAGAGCTCATAGCAACCAATCAGAGCTCAGCTTTCGTTTCCTGCACTGCTCTATAAAAATGAAAGCAGAGCTCTGATTGGTTGCTATGGGCAACAGTCTTACTGTTGGGGGATGTTCACACGGCATTTGTTAAAAACGTACTTGTGTCTATTTTACATACCGAAAATCGGACCCCAATACGTATTTAACAATGTTCAAGTGTGATTACATTGATTTAATGTAAAATACGTATCGTTGTTGGGACGATACGCGTTTTACATATGTTTTTGCATTGCGTAAAATGGATGCGTTCAAAGGATTAACAGGTCAATTCCTGATCCGTTTTATGTATTGAATAGGCAATAGAAGCTAAAGGGATATGTTTTTGCAGCCGAGGAAACGTATCCAAATATGTAGCACACTTTGTGGTACGTTTCTGGATGCGTTTGACGCAATACGTTTTATACATTGCAAGAATGTATCCATGTGAACATACCCTATGGCTATGTTGACACGATGTACTGCGGCTTGTATAGTACGCGCCGCAGTACATCGTGTCTTTTGGGAGCTCGCGCTAATACGAGCATACTCCCGCAGCGCGTGGGGGCCGGCAGCCCGCCGGCCTCATTGACATTCATTACTCGAGGCACGTATTCACTGCAAGTAATTGACATGTCACTTATCTCCCCGCGCGTACAATCCGATCATATTGTCCGAGCGGGGAGAGGAGGCGTAATCCATAGTTCCCGTATTAGAGCGCAAATACACAGCGAAATGCGTGCCGAAATTACCCCGTGTGAACATAGCATTGACAATACTGATAAATGAGGTCCAGTCTGTGAAATTACCCAATGGCTATGTTCACATGGTGTAAAAAGAATTCTGAAAAATCTGTGTGTGTTTCAACGGTAAAAAAAAAAAATCACACAGAATTTAATCTCATGCATTTTACAAGTACGGGGCCGGACATGGGGCGCACGGGGCGGGGCCGGCATATAAAGCCGTGCCCCGCGCAGTGCAGGAGCAGACGCGTGTCGGCAGAAAAGTGAAGTGTCGGACACGTGCTGGCCCTGACAGGAATTTTTTCTTCAAGCTGATTTGAGGTCTTCACCTTATTCTTTGGGGTCATGGCCAGTGTTGCTGGGGTGGAGGAGCTGCTGGCGCAGCTCCGCCGGGCGGCGGGAGAGCGCGGTCCCGGCTGGCTAGAGGAGCAAGTTCGGGGTGCATTGGGGGGAGAGACTGCGGCTGTGGCCTCTGTCTCCCACAGTGAGGTCCCTAGTACTGCTCCTCAGTCTCGGCGGAGGACTCGCCCCCCCTGAACGGTTAAGCCCTGAGGTTACATCCCGGGCCTGCATTCGCCGTCGGAGCCCCTCAGGGGACCCTCCGGGCCGGACGGCGCGGCCCTCCGGGCGGTCGCGTGCTGTTCGGTCCGGGAGGAATCCTACTAGGCGGGCGGGCCCAACGGAACATGAAAGGTGTCGCCCAGGATCTGTGGTGGCGCCTGCTGCGGTTCCTGCATCCGGGAGTCTCGCGGCTGCGGCAGGTTCCCCTGGCGAAGAACCGGTCGGGGGGCCCGCCAGGGAACGTCGGAGGAGCGTGGAGCCACCAGAGTTCGGAAGAAGGAGCAGCACCGGTCCCGGGCGCGACGGTGACGGTTGGTGGACGGCCGGGCCTAGTGGGCTGGTGCCTGACATGCGGCGTGGAGATCCATCTGGGGATCCATCTGGGGATCTCCCATCGAGGGACGTTGAAGGGAGCGTACGGTCGGAAGTTCATCAGGTTTCTGATCAGCGGCGATCGGAGTCTGGAAGTCGTGGAGGACATGACAGTATTCCGGAGCGGGGAGACGGGCGTCGAGGATCGGGCAGCGCGGCTGGCGGGATCACAGCTCCCGTGCAGCCTGGTGAGTCTTCATCCATGTTTGTCTTGGCGCAGGCGGCGCAAGGGTTAACGGCGGGGTTAGCTCCGGGGGTTGGCAGCGGGACGGCGTTACAGGAGTTAGCGGGTAGTTTGCGCGAGTTGGTAGCGCGATTCCCGTGTGCAACAGGGGGCCCAATGTCTCCCCTTTCGGCCTGGGGGTCAGCGGTAGGGTCATCGGTGGTGCCTATTCCGCCTCTGATGGGGATGGGGGATTTGGGCATAGGGAGTTAGCAGCAAGGGGGACAGGGGTAACAGTGTCGGTGCAAACAGAGCAGGACTCAGTAGATAGGGTGCGCCTCGACGATAGGGCGAAAGGCGAGGTATATGTCTGTTTTGAGGGCCCCTTCGTGCCCACTTAAAGAAGGAGGTAAAAGAAAAAATTTGGAACGACGAATACGTCGAAATTTTTTCTCTTCTTCTGTTAGAAAAGTTCAATTTAGCAAGAGGAAAACGGGACGAGAGTAAAAAAGAGGAAGAGGAGAAGCCTAGGTGGCGGTTAATACCGCAGACTTTACAAAACTGGCTACAGGCGTTTGCTATTTTAGCGAGCATTGTAGGGGAAAAATCCCCCGAGCATTGCTCGGCCCTATTCTGTTATTTGGACTCCATAGGGGAGGCGTAACGTGTTTACGGGGGACAGTCGTGGTTACGCTATGACGAGCAATTTCGTCAGAGGAAAGCGGTGAGGCCATCAATCCGGTGGGATCATAAGGACATCGGTTTATGGCTGAGGGTGATGGCCCCGACACGGTACGGCCAGCCCTTTCAGGGAGGACCCGGGGCTCCAGTCAGCCGGCGGGAGTCGGGTCTAGTGGGGGCGGGGCCCAGGTGGGTTTCAAGGCCGGGGACTGCTGGCAATTTAACGACAATCAATGTTGTTTCGGGACAGCATGCCGCTTTAAGCACGTTTGCTCGGTGTGCAGTGTGGCCTCCCATGGCTCATCCCGGTGCATGCGAAGAGGTAGGGGAAAAGGGGCTGGTCCTTCGCAAGGGAATGACACCGGTGAACATTCTCGCGATGGAGCCATACCTAAATAGGTATCCGGATCGGTCGGCGGCGCGCTTACTGGGCGAGGGTTTTAAGGAAGGGTTTCGTATCCCATCCCCCGCCCATGAGGTTCCTTTTGGTTTAAAAAATTTATGTTCGACGCTGTTGCATCCCGGGGTGGTATCGGAGAAGCTGGCGAAGGAGGTAGCACTGGGCAGGATGGCGGGTCCATTTGCTTCGCGTCTGCTTCCTGACTTAGTGGTCTCCCCGTTAGGGGTGGTGCCAAAAAAGGAACCTAATAAATTTCGGTTGATACATCACTTGTCCTTTCCGAGGAGTTCGTCGGTCAACGACGGCATTGACATATACGTCCTTCGATGCAGCACTTCATTGGGTTCGAGTTCACGGTCGGGGGGGCGCTGATGGCAAAAACGGATATCGAATCCGCATTTCGGTTATTACCGGTGCACCCGGATAGTGCTCGGGGGTTGGGGTGTTTTTGGGATGGGTAGTTTTTCATAGATCAGTGTTTGCCGATGGGGTGTTCCATATCATGCTTTTATTTTGAAGCATTTAGTTCATTTTTAGAATGGGTGGTGAGGGATGTTTCGGGTTTAACCTCTGTTATTCATTATTTGGATGACTTCCTTTGCATTGGCCCAGCGGACTCAGAGGTTTGCGGGTCGCTGTTGGCAACGATGCAATGGGTGGCGGCACACTTCGGGGTTCCATTGGCCCCGGACAAGACAGAGGGGCCTACCACTTTGATTAATTTCTTGGGCATACGCATTGATTCAATGCTTATGGAGTGCCGGTTGCCGGAGGAGAAAGTGGTGGACATGAGGAGAGAGATATCTAAACTTCTGGGTTGTAAGAAGGTGACGCTTAGGGATCTCCAATCTCTTTTGGGAAAATTGAATTTTGCCTGTCGGATTATACCAATGGGAAGGGTTTTTTCACGGCGGCTGGCAGGGGCAACAGCGGGGGTGCAGGCTCCGCATCATTTTGTAAGGTTGACAAAAGGGTTGAAGGAGGATTTAAAGGTATGGCAGTCTTTTCTGGCACAATATAATGGGCGTTCGATTATTTTGGACAAAGCTTTGAGTAATGCGGATATCGAAGTGTTCACTGATGCGGCGGGAAGCGTGGGATTCGGGGCGTACTGTCAGGGGGACTGGTGTGCGAGGCGCTGGCCGGCGGAGTGGGTGAGGGCCGGTCTGGTCAAGAACCTGGCCCTGCTGGAATTGTTTCCCATTGTGGTGGCGGTGGAAATCTGGGGTGATCATTTTCGAAATAAGAAGGTTCGCTTTAACTGCGATAATATGGGAGTGGTCCAGGCGATTAACTCATTAACGGCCTCATTCCCGCCTGTTTTGTGTTTGTTGCCCCGCTTGATATTGCTTTTTCTGGGGCTAAACACATGGATAACGGCAACGCATGTCCCGGGAGTGAAGAATGACGTGGCTTATGCTTTATCTCGTTTCCAGTTGGAGCGGTTTCGGGAGCTGGCGCCAGAGGCAGCGGCGGTGGAAGTGGAGTGCCCCGAGGACCTGTTGACATGGGTTTTGATTCCGCAAACCGGCTGTTCAGGTTATCGTTAGCGCCGGGGACTTGGGATTCATACCAGGCTTCCTGGGCCCTTTGGGAAAGGTGGCTGGAAGGTATCGGGCCGGTATCTTCGGACGGGGAGCGCGCAGCGGGGTTGTTCAGCTTTATCGGCCATGTGGCTGAGGAGGGATGGTCAATTTCTAGAGTGTCATGTTTTGTGTCGGCTTTGGCCTTTGGATTCAAGGCACGGGGGTTGGTAGATGTGAACAAGATGTTTGGGGTGGTTCAGGCGTTAAAAGTGATGCGGCGTGGTACAAAGAGGGTGGATAGGTGGCGCCCGGTGGTTTTTAATTTGTTGGAACGATTGGGCGCTAAATTGGTCAAAGTTTGTAACTCGGATTTTGAGGTTAGTCTTTTCCGGTTAGCCTTCTCATTGGCCTTTTTTGGTGCGTTGCGCATCGGGGAGCTGGTTTGTCCGAGCAGGGCTGTGGAAGGGGGATTAAGATGGGTGTATGTGCAGAGCACGCAGGAGGGTCTAGCAGTGTTTATTAAGAGGTCCAAGACGGATCAGGTGGGAAGAGGCAAGCTGGTGCGCTTGGGAGCAGTGGAAGGTGCACTAATGTGCCCGGTTCGTAGTTTTCATGAATATGGTGGGTGGCGCGGGGAGTCTCTTGGCCCCCTGCTCATTCACGCCAATGGCAGCTTTTTGTCGCGGTTTCAATTTACCGCAGTTTTCCGGCGATGTTTGAAGGGACTGGGGCTGGATCCTGTCCAGTTTGCACCTCATTCGTTTCGAATAGGGGCGGTGACAGAAGCTGCGGGATGGGGACTCGATGCAGATTCGGTGCGAAGGATTGGGCGGTGGCATTCTGCCGTTATCGGCTATACATCCGCCCTCATATGATTCAGGGTATATAAAGGGGGGAGGTAGGGATGGTGTGTTTTGTTATGACCCGTTTTGGTGTTATCTTTTTCCTTCTTACAGGACAACGATTGATTTGGATTTTTGGCCACTGGGGTGCACAACGAGCGGCCCTTCATGCGAGTGGTCGGCAGTTGGGAATCCCTGAAGAAACGGCGATAGTTCGGTGGATCGGGAAGAGAGGAATGGTTTGGAGTCAGGTTCTGCCAGAGTTTCATCGTTTTGTGTCCTGGGATCGTCCGCCGGATGTGGTGGTATTACGTGTTGGAGGAAATGATTTGGGCATGCGGCCTATCAGGGAACTGATAAGGGCTGTGCGCTTTGACTTGCTTCGACTCTGGTCTACTTATCCTAGATTGGTGACGGTCTGGTCTGACATCGTGCCACGGTTGGCATGGAGGAACGCGGATTCAGTGGCAGGAATGAATAGGGCAAGGATCAAGGTGAATAGGGCTGTTGCGTCATTTGTAGCGAGAAATAGGGGATTTGTGGTTAGGCATAGGGAGCTTGAACCGGGCGAGGGGGAGTTTTGGAGGAGGGACGGAGTGCACCTGAATGCAGTCGGGCTAGATTTATGGTCGCTTGATATTCGGGAAGGGCTAGAGAGGGTTTTGGGGCTGTGGGGGGCGTCGCGATCGTGAGGTGTCACGGTCGCTAGCTTTGGCGGATTGGGGTCCTTGGAGTCGGTTAAAGGAGTGGGGGAGTCAGGTTTCGGCTTGGCTCCCAGTTTTCTTGGATGGACCAGGCTGGCGAAAGTTGGGGCTCCACAGGGCAGAGTCCTTGGGAGCAGGTTGTGGAGTGGTTAGCCGCCTGAGGTGGCTTTTTGGTGCCCTGAAGCCGGGGGTGACGGCTGGGGGCAAAACAGCGGTGTGAAGAAGGAGGAGTTTCGCCAGTCCCTGGTGGTTGGATTATTGATTTAACTCCAAGGGCCTCAGCCCCAAGTTGGTGGTTTAAGGATGGCATAAAAGAGGTCGTGGAAGGTTGTTGGGGGGTATCGGTTTTAGGGGGCAAATGGGTATGTGATGCTCATTTGCTTTAATTGTTGATTATTGTTATTTATATGTTATTTATTTGTATGTTTAATAAAATGGCTGCTGTGGCCAAATTATCCAATCCGTGACTCCGTGTCTTTATTATCAGATAATCGGGGTGGGGGATTGGAGGGTTGGCTAGAAACAGCAGAGTATAGGCGTTGCCTAGGGTCATGTCAAAAAATGCAACAATAATACATCAGACAACAAAGTACATGGCTAATTGAAGCTTTTTTTTTTTTTGTAAAGCGTTTAAGCAACAAATATTTGACATTCTCTGACTTTTTTACACCTCACAACTTTTGAGATAATCAAAGAGGGACACAACAGGGCTGTGCCAGTTTTCTGGAGTACTTTGAGCCAAAAAGAATGTATGAACAGGTGAACTCCAAACTTTGTCACGATAAATCCCTTTGTATTGCACCAAAGACACTTTTTAATTCACCAAAGATTTGGGAAGTTCGGGGGGCGCCGCACCACATTCATAGAAGTAGACACATTTATGATTCTTTGACACAAAATCTAGCCGTAAAACAGTTAGAATAGCCAGACTAGGATAAAGGTGGTGCCTGAGCCAGACTTGTTGTATTTGCTCTACAATGCGCCTGTATGTATGAACTGCAGAAGAACAGCCAGACCAGGGTAAAGGTGGTGTCTGAGACAGACTTGTAGTATTGGCTCTACACTGCACCTGAATGTATGACCTGCAGAAGAACAGCTTCATACATTCTGGCACATTCTACACTGCCTTAAAGCTATTTAGAACTGGCCTGTCAGTGCCAGGATTCATACATGTCACCTCTAGAGTTTACCAGGTAAAGAATCCAATTTTGAATGTGTAGTGAGACACTTAAAGTTTTTATGAAAATTTTAATACAAATATAATCTGAATACAGTATAGACATTTTTAAGGTCTACATTTCACAAAATGAAGAAATAATATTTAAGTTGCAGTGTCACAAACAGTTAGGAGTCAGACAGGTATTTTTTGGAACAATATAGTAAGTTTATTTATGCAAAGTTATTTCCCATGTGTCAAAGAGCAAAGATGGACAGGGGGACATGGGTTAGAAATAGGGATGGTCACTCCAAAAGTGGGACATTTGGGAGGTATTCTTTTCTTGTATAACACACCAAGGGGGACATGTATGAACGGGGCTGCGCCAGAAGTCTGGCATATTTTCAGCCTGACATCAGGCGCAGCCCCATTTGCATTATTGAACTCCTTCCCGTATGCCATTATCAGGCACATTACAGAGCGCAAGCAGCTCTAATAAGTGAGATGTGTTACCTGATTATGAGAGAGGATGATATGAGAGTCATATACAGTCCACAGCACGTTCTCTGTACAGGGAGGAGTTGTGAGGGAACCCTGGTAGCGGTAATACCTGTCCAGGTCTTCAGGCAACATAGCCAAGGGGTCAACTGTTTTTATTTCAGTTTCTTGGCCTTAAATAAGAAAAGACAGAGAAATGTTTAAGGAACTCTAAAGCCAACTTGTTAAACTGATAACCCAAAAGATTGATGTATTGTGTACAGTATATGATAGTGATAATCCAATATATATACATACACAAACCACTACTGCTGGTAACCTGTTTGTAAGAAGTGCTGAGATATATACAGTGAAGGAAATTACGGTATTATTTGATCCCTTGCTGATTGTGTCAGTTTTCCCACTGACAAACACGTGAACAGTCAATAATTTTAAGGGAAGGTTAATTTTAACATTGAGAGATAGAATATCCAAAATAAAATTCAGAAAATTACATTGTACAAATTATACAAATTTATTTGCGTTTTGCTTAGAGAAATAAGTATTGATCCCTCTGGCAAACAAGACTTAAAGGGGTTGTCTCACTACATCGATTCATCTTACCTCAGTCCTGTCTTCCAAGTTTCATTTTTGAATTCAGGGTCGTATTTACTGGCTTTTGTGGGTCTGCAGGGACGAGCTGCTGAGGACACCATGTCTGTAGCTATAGCAACCAGCGCTTGCAGCCTATCAGGAGAGATCGAACAGGTCTTTAGCTACAGTAACCTGAGGATCTGATGCAGCCCATACAAGAGGGGATATCTAGGAATCGGTAGGACAATGTTAATGGACACATATTGCAAAGTGACTTGTTTTTGCAAGATCTTCAACATAAAAACAAATCCTTGTAGTGAGAAAACCCCTTTAATACTTGGTGGCAAAACCCTTGTTGGCACAGCAGTCAGACATTTTTTGTAGTTGATGATGAGGTTTGCGCGCGTCAGGAGGAATTTTGGTCCTCTCCTCCTTGCAGATCATCTCTAAATCATTTAGATTTTGAGGCTGTCGCTTGGCAACTCGGAGCTTCAACTCCCTCCATATGTTTTCTGTGGGATTAAGGTCTGGAGACTGGATAGGTCACTCCATGACCTTAATGTGCTTCTTTTTGAGCCACTCCTTTGTTTCCTTGGCTGTATATTTTAGGTCATTGTCTTGCTGAAAAGACCCTGCCACGACCCATTTTTAATGTTATGGCAAAGGGAAGGAGGTTGTCACTCAGGATTTTACGGTACATGGCTCAATCCATTCTTCCATTGATGCAGTGAAGTAGTCCTGTGCCCTTAGCAGAGAAACACCCCCAAAACATAATGTTTGCGCCTCCATGCTTGACAATGGGGGTGGTGTTCTTTGGGTCTTCCTCCAAACACGACGAGTTGAGTTAATGCCAAAGAGCTCAATTTTGGTCTCATCTGACCACAGCACCTTCTCCCAATTACTTAGAGAATCACACAGGTGTTCATTGGCAAACTTCAGACGGGCCTGCACATGCGCCTTCTTGAGCAGGGGGACCTTGCGGGCACTGCAGGATTTTAAACCATTACGACATAATGTGTTACCAATGGTTTTCTTGGTGACTGTGGTCCCAGCAACCCTGAGATCATTAACACGTTTCCCCCGTGTAGTTTTAGGCTGATCTCTCACCTTCCTCATGATCAAGGATACCCCATGAGGTGAGATTTCGCATGGTGCACCATTTTCTTACTATTGCACCAACAGTTGTCTCCTTCTCACCCAGCGTCTTACTCATGGTTTTGCAGCCCATTCCAGCTTTGTGCAGGTCTATTATCTTGTCTTTGGTTTTGCCCATGTTGTAGAGGTTAGAGTCTGACTGATTAATTGAGTCTGTGGACAGGAGTCTTTTATACACCTACAAAATCAGCAAGGGATCAAGTAATTATTTTCTTTACTGTACAGGACTGTGCCAGTATTTTGGTATACTTTCAGCCAGAAACTGGCACAGCTCTGTACTAGGCAACATGGTCTTCTACAGACAAAGACCAGGACAGGGGATGTAAAAGTCCAAGTCCAGGCGATGCCTGGGTTTTTTCAGCAAGTACAAACAAAACAAAAGGCCTTGAACTGCAGGCAAAAGATAAATGAAAGATCTGCTCGGCTGAACACAGGTTTCCTCTCTAACTCACACAGTCTGTAGATCTCAGTGTGGCTTCCCTCTTAATGCAAGCGTTCCACAAGGCTTTATGGAGACTGATACCAGCTTCACCTGGTGCATGGGAATGACCACCATCACTTGGCTATTCGAGGAAAAGACCGGCCTGGAATAAGCGGCTTGGAGCCACTATACTAAAAACTAAGACGTGTCAGTAACAGTGCTACTGACAAACAAACTGCACGTTTTCCTTCACCAAGCCCAGGTTTCTCTGTGACACTCATCTGCCCATATCCTTCCTACAGCCACATATGATATTTTTCTAGGGGCAATATACCTCCCCTCATATATATATAAAATATATATATATATATATATATATATATATATATATATATATATATATATATATATATATTATATATATATAATATATTATATAAATATATATATATATATATATATTATATATAAATATATATATATAAATATATAAAAATATATTAAAAATATATATAAATATTATATATATTAAAATATATATATATAAAATATATATATATTTTAAATATAAAATATATATTATATTATATATATTTTATTATAATATATATAGATATATTATATATATATTGACATATATATATAATAAATATATATATTCTTTATATATATAAAGAGAATGCAAACCCCGCAAGGGGAGAGCATGGATCCGGCACGCTTCAGAAGGACATTTCGGTGCCTCGCGGGTGAATAGAAAAAACAGCTTTCTTTATTAATAAAAGCACAATGGATATTTACCACCGTGCATCTAAAAACAAGAAATCAAACAGGACAGTACTTGACGCGTTTCGCGCGGAACACCCGCGCTTCTTCAGAAGCATACAATTCATCCACATACGTGCTGTTTAAATAGACAAACTAACAGTTGTAATATAATTGGTTTTACTAAACAAGTCTCTGATATGTTAGCTTTGCGCTTCAATATTCAAAATGTAAGGGTGTCCTTGGTTATATTTTGAATACTGCAGCGCAAAGTTAACATATCAGAGACTCGTTTAGTAAAACCAATTATATTACAACTGTTAGTTTGTCTATTTAAACAGCACGCATGTAGAAGAATTGTATGCTTCTGAAGAAGCGTGGGTGTTACGCGCGAAACGCATCAAGCCTTGTCCTGTTTTATCCTTTTAAATGCATGGTGGTAAAAATTCATTGTGCTTTTATTAATAAAGAAAGCTGTTTTTTCTATTCACCCGCGAGGGACTGACATTTCCTTCTGAAGCGCGCCGGATCCACGCTCTCCCCTTACGGGTTTGCTTTCTCTATATTATACCAAGTGCTGGCCAGCACCTGAGCTCCCTTTGGATCGAGATCCCGGCAGCCGTGATAAGGGCGATGGCAACTACAGCCCTGTAAGCTTTCATGAGTGTTGTGCCTTTCTATTTGCACAACCTCAAGAGGTGAGCACGCCTTTATAGCACATCGCTTCCGCTTTATTTAACTATTTTACACTATTGTGCGCCCCCTTTCTTCTTTTTCTTTACATATATATATATATATATATATATATATATATATATATATATATATATATATTGTGGAACTTTTAGTTTTATGTGACCACAAAAGACAAAAAAGTTGAAAAAGCTATGAAACTGGTTAATTCATAAATATGGTGGATTTCTTGCAGATTTTGCCTCAGGAATTTTAAAGAGGATTACAATACCGGGCATGTGAATGTGATTTTACAAATCTCATGCGCATGCAGTAAAATTTTTGTGCATGGAAGCTGACCTGCATTGTGGATGATTGCAATCCACACAGATTTGTGGTGGAACAATCTGCTGGTTGTAGACTTACATTAATGATTTTCTATCCCAAAATCCGTAACAAACTCTGTATTTTATATCTTTTTTTCATGCTCAATTTACAATATTATTCATACTATTGTAATATACATAAAAGCAAAACAAAACTGATCCTTCAATTTAAGCAAAAAAGCCTTACATCCAGCAGCACTGACATTTATGTGTTAGGGAGCGTTTACACGGCACAGAGCAAATACCGGTTGGGAAAACCCGACAGGTATTTTGTCTTTTTTTGGACGGCTTTTGCCCATGGATTCAAATGGTCCCCTTCACAATCACATGTTCATGTGTAAGCTGTTGAATAAGGTGTTTAGTGCACAGGGCATCAGTACCTGCATAACGGATCTTGGCTAGCTTGGAAATCACTTCACTATAATAGGTGTTTTCAAAATTGCCATCCTGAAATAATGAACAAAAGACAAATGAACTGAGGAAGTATCATGTAAGGCAGTGTATACACCTACAGCATGGTTTCCATTTACAGTCGAAAGCAGAACTGGATATGCTACCATAACCTGATGGTTTGTGATGTGTATATATACACACATATAATATATGTGCATACATACAGAGGTCCCTCAAGTTACAATAATCTCCGGATACAATATTTTCAACATACAGTGGTCTTTCCTGGGACATTGTATATTAACTGTGGTTTAAAGATACAACGTCCCAGACACAGATCAAGACAATTATCAAGAATATTTTCTTGTAAAAACTCTGTATTGGTGAAGTGCATGCAGTGATTGATGGTCTAGTAGCGCCTCTCTGCAGTACAGAGCGGTTCTACATTTCCTGTACTGCTCTTATATGTATTAGTAAGGTGCATGCAGTGATTGGCAGTCTAGTAGCGCCTCTCTACAGTACAGTGCGGTGCGGTACTACATGTCCTTTACTGCTCTTACATGTATTAGTGAGGTGCATGCAGTGATTGGAGGTCTAGTAGCGCCTCTACAGTGCAGTGCGGTACTACATGTCCTGTACTGCTCTTACATGTATTAGTGAGGTGCAGGCAGTGATTGATGGTCTATAGCTCCTCTCTACAGTACAGTGTGGTACTAACTTGTCCTGAAACTGCTCTTACATGTATCAGTGGGTGCAGGCAGTGATTGTGGATTAGTAGCGCCTCTCTTACAGTAAAAGTGCGTACTACATGTCCTGTACTGCTCTTACATGTATTAGTGAGGTGCAAGCAGTGATTGGCAGTCTATTAGTGTCTCTCTATAGTACAGTGCGGTACTAAATGTCCTGTACTGCTCTTACATGTATTAGTGAGGTGCATGCAGTGATTGGCGGTCTATCAGTGTCTCTCTAAAGTACGATGCGGTACTACATGTCCTGTACTGCTCTTACATGTATTAGTGAGGTGCATTCAGTCATTGGTGGTCTAGTAGCGCCTCTCTACAGTACAGTGCGGTACTACATGTCCTGTACTGCTCTTACATGTAATAGTGAGGTGCATGCAGTGATTGGTGATCTAGTAGCACCTCTCTACAGTACAGTGCGGTACTACATGTGCTGTACTGCTCTACATGTGACAGGATTAGCGACTCCTATCAGGACCAGGTCAGGAACCCATCCTTTTTTTTTATCTGGTACATTTTAAAGTACATTACCCAAAAAAGCTCCTGTCCTCAACATAGAAAGTGATTTCCAGCTTCCAGCAGCTCTTCCTGATGTTATATGTAAAACGCGCTTTATGTGTATTAGTTTTCAGCTTAATTTTCTTTTATACTCATTTTGTATTAGGTTTAGTGACATTTTGGGGCCAATAACCAAGTTCTCAACACAAAATGTTGCATATACTGTTTATATCTAATGGATGAAGGCGGAGACATAAAATTATAGCATACTGTATCCATTTTATTTTACAATGAGTCCACACAGGTGATGGATGTCACTGTTTGGCAGGCATCATATGGACATGTTTAGTGTGTACAGCAGGAGCGTCCCCAGTAAATGCACATGTGATCTGTCAGGTTCCATGGTTTTCACCTCTACCCTTATTCTTCCCATCCAGTCTTGCTATGAATTGGTGTACACATCAGCTAATTCAGGGAATTGGAATTTCTATTATCACATCGTATTTAGGAATTGCTTGTCCTATAATACATTTATCAAAGGCGGTTTTCTGGGATATAAAATTGATGGCCTATCTTTATGTTTAATTATTGAGAATTATACCCTTGGGTCTCCAACAATCAGCAAAAAAAGGGACTGTTTGGCACCTGCACCAGACACAGACATGCAACTGTGGTTGGTACAGTACCTCAACCCCTACTTACTTAAGTGGGCTGTTCACAGACCCCCAAAAATCTTCTCTCTTCTCTCTATGATGTGCTCTGTGCTAGTTTGTTCTTTTCTCATGCTGTATGTAGCCTCTCAGCAGAGCAGCAGCATTTCCTGTTTGAAAACTATTTCCCTTTGCTCTGTAAAACTACAAGCCACAGGACCCTTTGCTATGTTATGTCTATCTTCCTCCCTTCAATCTTCAATCTCAGTACATAGCACCTGTTTCCTTTTTCACATTGAAAGTTTTGGGAGGCAGGACCAAAGGAGTGTATCTTCAAAGACTGCCCTGAAAAAAGCCAAACCTCTTTGGTCTCCTGATCTACACAGAACAGTTGCCTTAAAGGGGTTGTCTCACTACATTGATTCATCTTACCTCAGTCCTGTTTCCTTGGTTTCATTTTGACTTCAGGTGTGTGTTTACTGGATTCTACTAGGCTGCAGTAGAAGCCAGGTCTGTAGCTATAGCAACCAGTCCTGGCAGCCTATCAGGAGACATCAAACAGGTCTGAAGATATAGCAACCAGAGCTGGCAGCCTATCGGGAGACATCAAACAGGTCTTTTAGCTAAAACACCTGGGGAGCTGATGCAGCCCATACAAGGGGGGTATCATGGGAAATTAGGTAGGCCCACTATTAATGGAAATGTATTGCAAAGTGACTTGTTTTTGCAAGATCTTTAACATAAAAAGCAATCCTTGTAGCGAGACAACCCCTTTAACTACTTACACTTAAGTACTAAACTTTCTATCATCAAACAGCTGCTGTAGAACTGCAAGAAACCTGCAAAAAATGTAATGCAAGTACAAAACATCAGTGAGGGACTGGGCGGAAACACCAGAGCTCTGGCAGCACTGGAATGGTGGTGATGGGAGAGGCAAGTATAGGTTAATTCTCTTTTAGCTTTCTCTGTTCATTGTGACCTTTCAGCTTAACTCATAGATTTTGGGATTTACCATTAACTATGCATCTTGTGGTTGCAACAACCAGAGTTTTTTTTATCTTTTTTCATTACTTACCACATACAGAAAAGCAAGTACTGCAAGGCCATTTGGCTTGTCTTTAGCCTTATCAAAACTCTCGTATAATTCTGAGTTATAGTGTACAATATGCAGCTGTAACGACAAGTAATGAGATTTTAGCTTCAAGAACAAATTACCTGTTCCCTTAAAGGAAAGCACTAAACATGAAGCCCTTACCTCTGCCATGTATCTCATACCATCCACAGTGTGCTCTGAGCCACTTGTTTCCAGATCAAGTCCACCCCAGTGCAGATGCATCTGTACAGCAGTGTACACGTGCGGAAGTCCTTTCGCAACTTTCATGGTAGGTGGAAGTTCTATTTGCACTGGACATTTCAAGACAAGACAGAGAAGTAGCATTAAATGTCTCAGATTAGATTTCTATTAATGCTCATCTTCTTTACACCCATCTATTAGTCAGAGGCTAAGCATATAGCAGTTACAGCACAACGATCTATTACATTTAAACAGCAATCATTTAGTTCTACAGGAAAAAAAGTTGCTGAAGGCATCATATATCAGGAAATACATCAACAGATCGCTCCTTTCAGGGTGGGACAACAGGAAGACAGAGGTTAAAGTGACCACATCACACAGGCATTTATGAAAGAGAGGAGCAGCCCACTTCCAACTATTGACTAGCAAACCCGCAAAACGATTACAGGGTACCAACCAGTATTTCATGACAGCCAAGGCCATCATCAAAGGCCCACACGCCTACCATATTACTGTACACTGTAATTTCAAACCATTCTGCAATACATTAGTGTTGCAGAACAGTGTACAAGTGATTGTGGTCTCTGGTGTCAAGTATCCTAGAGGGACTAAAATTAAAAGTAAAAAAATATATATTTTTTAAATATAAAATATAAAAAGTTCAAAACACCCCTCTTTTCCAATTTTACATAGAAAAAAAAAATAAAGAAAAAACATAAACAGAATTGGTATCACCACATCTGTAAAATTCACATCTATTTATATCTATTCCTATTGATGATGAACACCATAAAAATAAATCCAGATGCAAAATTGTGTTTTTCTGGTTACTCCAAACTTTGTAATAAAAAGGTGTGCAAAAACAGTATCAATGAATCCCACAGTTCTGTCTGCAGAAAAAACAGGTTCATAGGCAGGAAATGTCAATGCAAAGCAAATTAAAATATATATACATATAGGAATCGTACTGACCCACAGAATAATAATAACATGTAATTTATACTGCACAGGCACCATGCAACAGGTTACGGTCAAGCATTTTAAGGAAGGTGGGGCAATTGCCCCTCTAGCTCCTTCTTAGCAAAGCTTTGTCCAGTTCAGACAACTCATTTAAATATATTGTGGTTGACTTATAATGGAATACCACCCAGCTTGTCTATTTGTGTGGCCACAGTCTTTCTGCTAGTTTTACCACCACAGGGCACATGGGCACTTCATGGTGGAAGGCACGTGTCAGCTTGTTGATGCACTCTGAGAACCTGCTCAGAACTGCCACACTTTGCCTGAGCAGCGAGAGATCTTGGCTCTTATTCATTTGTACTTTTGGGTTTGTATGGCCATGCTTCTATTTATCTCTTTAGATGTCACACTTTGGAAATATCATCTGCAAGTACTTGCTTTTAGAAACTAAAATTAGATGTAGGAATTCCCAGAGTTAAATTCCTATGCCGTCCAGGCATTTTAAAGGGATATTTCCATCTCAGACATTTATGAAATATTGATACAATATGCCAAAAATATCTGATAGGTACAGGCCCCATCTTTTGTTCCAAATACACCCAAGTACAGTGCTGCCGTAGACATGAATGAAGAGAGCAAAACATGTCCTGCCACCTCACAACCGAAGACAAGGGGTGAGGAGACCACTCCATCTCGAGAGAGGACCTGCACCTACCAGACATTTATGGCGTATCCTATTGATATGTAATAAATGTCTAAAACCCTGTTGACATGAAAATTGCAAAGTACATTAGACCCTGTGTCACGTTTAGCCCTGAGCATCCAAAGACCTGCCCAAAACATAGTCATATTATGGTGACTAAATCTCAAAGGGGTTTTACCACGAAGTAAAATTAATGTGGAAAGTTTGCAGATGAAATAATTAATATCTTCATCCTTCATTATTAAAAATTCTGTACCATTTTTGGTTTAGCTGCTCCCTTAGTGATCCATAGTGTACAGCTCGTCTCTAGAGGATATGACCAGTGATGAGAGCTTCACAGTCCTGGTCACACATGCTCAGACATCACCTCTCCTCTCAGGCAGCTACAGTTAGTCTCTTCCGTGCTTAGTAATCACACACAGTCACTGCTGACCAGGTGTTCAGCCCTAGATGCTATCATTCTACTCCTGTCATCTGTACTTCTTAGTAATTAATAAAACAGTGAATTGAGAATAAAAATCCATGCTTGGTTCATGCAGGGAATTGAACTTAGGGCCCTTATGCTGAAAGGCAGAAGTGCTAACCACTACTTTGTAGCTTTTCACAGCTCTTAACGGGGCAAAGGTCTTATGATATGCAGTTCAAACCGGTCATACACGCCCCCTTTTGAACACAATGAAGTAGCATGACACACCAGGCATGAAATGCCTTTGTGTTAAAACTTCTTTAAAAGGTCTTTATACATAGGGTGGAGGTTCAAACATTAAACTCTTTACTGACTAACAAAAAATAATATATTGAACTCCATAAATATTTGTGAACATTGTTTCATTATGAGAGCAATGTATAATTACTTGTGTTTGTGTGAAAAAAATAACATTCCTTTTAAACAAATAGACTTTTTTTAAGCAGAGAATTCAGTAATGTTTCATATCGGCATAGGCAGAAAAGAAATGAAGTAGTGCAGTACTCTGGAATTCTGCATTTTATAGCTAATTTAAAAAATCAAGTAAAGGACACCTGAGCATGGCTCTACAGAATGCATAGGTAGAAGCCACACATGGGCACTGGTGTATGAAGAGTGCAAAGGTTGCAATGCCCTATAAGTCATCAGTAGATGGAAGCCCTATGGTCCAGGAATAGAGACTGAGACAGTGATGTATGGATGCATAATTCCAAAGAAGTTGGATTTGGCAGGTGTGTTTCAGAGTAGTTTGGTGCAGCTTGAGGGGGGCAACCCTAAATGGGCACCATAATAAGGCAAGGTTCTAATGGTAGAAGATAGTTAAAAAATAATGCATTTTCAAGAATTTTAAATGATCAACTTGCTCAGTAGCAGCATTTTTTTTAACAAGCTACTCATTGCCTCCCACTCAGTCAAAACCCCGAAATGGCTGTATACAGATAAGTGATGCTGGCTTGGCTAAATATCCCTTCTTGCTTTCCAAAGATCCAGTGGGTCAAAATGCAAATTGAGTATTTGTTACATCCAACAGAGGGCGCTAGAGATTCTCAGCTCCTTTCCCATAATGTCTTGTGTTTAACAAACAATAGCACATTAAAAAGTTTTAGGGCATGTTCACAGGATTGATTTTTTTTCTATTGGAAAAAGCCATAGTAGAGCCACAGCAGAAACTCAAGGTAATACCATCACATTTCTGATGCAGAAAGTTTTTGCTGTGGTTTTTCAACAGGGCTTATTCACTTCCTGGCTATCCACCAACATGATATCCATACAAAATTCCCATAGAAACCATGTCCTGTAATGTAAATTTTGATTCCACAAGAGGAAGAATTCACGTTGTGTAAACTCTGGCATAGATATCCATTAGAAACATAAGACATGGTTTGCACATGGAATTTATGTGGATTTCGGCATATATTACACACCAAAATCTGCCTAAAAATCGGTCACATGAACTTATCCTTTTGGTTATCACTGAGAGGCACAAGTCTACAATGCATTCACTTAGAGATATCAAAAGAAAAAGAGCAGAGTCAGCTCACCTATATGATGCAGGGCAGTATGGAAGCACCCCAATCGCACGTCCCTTGCTCCAGTAGCATGTACAATGAAAGAAAAGTTGATTGGGACAGCGAATGAAGGGTGCCAAGTATTTTTAAAATCCAAAAGCTAATTTATTGGTATCAATAGATACATTAAAAAATAGATAGAGGCACGATAGAAAAGAAGTGTGCTGAGACACCTTACTCGCCGATGCGTTTCTGGCACTACGTGCCCTCTGCCATGACGAAGGGCACACAGTGCCAGAAACGCGTCGGCGAGTAAAGTGTCTCGGTACACTTATTTTCTATCGTGCCTCTATCTATTTTTTTATGTATCTATGGACACCTATAAATTAGCTTTTGGATTTTAACAATACCTGGCACCCTTAATTCGCTGTCCCAATCAACTTTTCTTGGATTCACTTAGAGACCATTCACATAATTTTTTTAGACTCTATTACGGGTATCTGTCAGGATACTGTGAAAAATGGCACTCCAAAATGTACCACAACAGAGCCATAGAGAATAAAAAACAAACATAGTACTGCCTGTTCCTCCTGTACCATATACTTGCATATAGTTGATGCCTTGGGAGACTTCACTAAGAGCAGTGACCTGGGATTATCCTTCAGCAAAGTCCAAAAAGATGAAGACCAGGTGCTTCTCAGTTTCCACTAATCGGCACAGCTTTATGCCAACAAAACAAGTGATCCAAGAGATTCACCACTTGTATGTAAGTAGACCTCATAGCACATACACTGTTCCGGCCCCGGGGCCCTGTGTTACCTGTTTTTATCCAAGTGCTAAACTTTCCAGAAATATGTTAAAGCTTCTGCTTAGCAACAATACCACCACTGGTGGCCATGCAAGGTCACCTGTAATACAGAAGTGCTAGGAATGCATATTTTTTATGCAACAATCCCCATGTCCTTTTTTTGAAAAGTGGTTAGGGTAGAGAGAGAACCAGCAGACTCATTTTCTTTCTTACAGATATGTTCTTTGAATTTAGGGTATCATCCCCAGTCTCTGATCAGGTAACATCACAGCTTTTTCCTGTCTATAAATTAGTGTGTGGGTGTATTACATCTCATGACTATCTTCTATTACCAAGAGGTGGAGCACAGTGCTGCTAGTTTGGTCACCTGCATCTAATCTTTTGAGAATTTAATGCCACAATTCTACTTTTACGGTCTTCATTTAATCTAGATTTAACCATACAAATCTTCTAACATTTAACTAGGCGTTTATTAGAGCCATTATAAACACACACATATTATGTTTAATTGTCCCAGACCCCACCTCTTTATCAATGAACTGCTTAATGCTCGGATATATACTAGTACATAATTATAGGAAAAAATCCTTCAAACTTGTGTCTCATGAAGTACTTAAAGGGGTTGTCTCACTATGTTGATCTATCTTAACCCAGTCCTGTTTTCTCGTTTCATTTTTTATTTCAGGGGTGTGTTTACTGGCTTCTACTGGTCTGCAGTGATGAGCTGCTGAGGACACCAGTTCTGTAGCTATAGCTACCAGCGCTGGCAGCCAATCAGGAGAGATTGTACAGGTCTGTAGCTGTAGCGACCTGAGGAGCTGATGCAGCCCCTACAAGAGGGGATATCCAGGAATAGATAGGACACTGTTAATGGACACATATTGCAAAGTGACTTGTTTTTGTAAGATCTTTAAATAAAAAGCAGTCCTTGTAGTGAGACAACCCTTTTAACATTTGTTGTTTTTTTGTCCTGCAAAAAATAGGACCTATGCCCATGGCTGTATTATGGCTCTGCATAATCTCAAAGATGTATGGAGTCGTAATTTGCTGCCCATACACCTCTATATGAGTCATTAGTATTCATCCTCTAATTTTATATGAAAGCATACAGAGTTTTTTACATGGCTCATGCATAATTCTTGCTTAATCATATACCATATTATGATTATTTTCATTGTGCAGCAAAGCATCGAGCACCATATTGTTGCACATGGAGTCTCTGTAGTAGATTCTCTGGTTCTCCGAATATCACCACACATCTTATGACATTAGTCTTAAAGGAATAAAAGAAGAATGAAAACATCTAATGCAAAATATTTAATAACATAGAAATGCTCATACGCTCGCTGGTTTAGTGTTCCCCAGATGTTGGTAAGGAGCGGCAGCAATGTCTGTCTCCATAGAAGGGATCATACAATATGTTGCACAGGCGTTTCTATAGTTGTTAGCAATTTTAATATTATACAAAGAACACAAAGATAAATTGAGGATTTTTTTTAAATATTTTGATGAGAACTACGACCAATGGTATTACTCAGACATAATCATGTTCTGCCTGGTGAGGCCCCAGCAAACAAACATTGAGAAGTTTTGGTGTTAAGCTAACATCAAAATCCTAATATTCGCCTCATGAGGAATGTGTTTACTTTTTTCCTGAACTAATATTTGCACACAAAGTACAACCCCATTCGGTATACTCTATTTTACATCTTACTCTTGAACATTGATCTGATTGTTAAGAGGACATACCCTTCCCCAAACACGGGCTGGGGAAATTAGTTAGTGAATAACTCGCTTCCATAAACAGGGATAGACATAGATTATAAACCCAGAAATATACATATTCCCGGTCACGTGAATTATTCAATATAGCGGATATTGCAGCATTTGTCTAAATACTCTACATTAGGAGTGTCAAACTCATTTTCACCGTGGCCCACAACAGCATTGTGGTTGCCCTCAAAGGACCATTAGGGGGTGGCTAGGTGCATTGGTAGGTCTGTCAGAGCTGTGCTACCGCCTGTGAGTTGCACACCAGCTGTGTCTAAGCTCTCCAGAGCCACATAAAAGAGCGTGGTGGGCCAGATTTGGCCTTCAGACCTAGAGTTTGACACCTGTGCTCAAAATGTTTAAAGGGGTTTTCCAAGACTTCAAAAAAACCTCCCTACCACTTCCCACAGTACCAAAATAGAAAATTACTCCATACTTCCATCATCGCCAGAGTTTCTGTCTTCCTGGTCCCTTACTGATGACATCACGTTCATGAATCACATAATGCTGCAGCCACTCACTGACCTCTGTGGTCACATGTTGTACATGCAGATTGGCTGCAGCTTCATGTGATCCATGAATGTGATGTAATCAGTGAGGGACCAGGAGGGAGACACTGAGCTCTGGTGATGGTGATGGGAGAGGTAAGTATTGGATCATTTTCTATTTGAGCCCAGAGAGAGGTGGTAGGGATTTTTTTTAAAGTCTTGGGAAACCCCATTAAAGAAAATGCCAATATGCTAGGCCATGCCAGTTCTTTTAGTCACAATCTTTTTTTCCAATCTGGAGATCACAACTCAATCCACGAAATCACAGCCATAGTATCTTTGCATTTATTTATTATTATTATTATTATTTATTTTAAAGCGCCATTGATTCCAGGGCGCTGTACATTCGAGGGGGTTACATACATTACATAAGTCAAACGAGTACAGTGATAAGGGATAATGACAATTGGCACGACAGAGGGAGAGAGGACCCCTACCGGCGAGGGCTTACAATCTCCAAGGAGGGGGGAAGAGACAGGAGGTGAGGGGCAGACAATGTCTGTGGAGGAAGTAGTGACAAGTTTAGTGAAGTTATAGCAAGCCTGAAGAAAATGGTTTTTCAGGTTGCTTTTGAAGCTGGTGAAAGTGGAGGAGAGTCTGATCTGTTGGGGCAGTGAGTTCCACAGTGTGGGTGAAGCACGGAGAAGTCTTGGAGACGGTTGTTGTGAGGAGCTGATAAGGGGGAGAGCAGACGATAAGGTCCTGTGAGGAGCGGAGAGTGCGTGGGGGGAGATAATTGGAAATTAGGGCAGAATGTAGATGGAGAGGTCGTGGAGAGCCTTGTAGGCCATGGTTAGTAGCTTGAAATGAATTCGCTGGGCAATGGGAAGCCAGTGAAGGGATTGGCAGAGGGGAAGGCAGAGGAGTATGCGAGGAGAGAAGTGGATAAGACGGCAGCAGAGTTAAGGAAGATTGGAGGTGGAGCGAGGTGCTAGCTGGGAGGCCACTGAGAAGGATTTGCAGTAGTCCTAGGCGGGAGATGACAAGGCATGGACCAGTATTTTTGTAGTGTCATAGCCAAGGAATGAGCGATGCGAGAGATGTTTTTCAGGTGGAGGCGGCAGGCAGAGGTGAGGTTTGATGTGTGTTTGAAAGATAAAGCAGATCTATGTACCCCCAAGACGTCGGACTTGTGGGACCGGTAAATGTAGAGCCTTCACTGTAATAATAGAGATCAGGGCAGGGTAGTAGTTGATGGTGGAAAGATGATGATTTCGTTTTCTCACGTTTAGTTTTAGGAGACGTGATGAAGAATGAGGAATGGAGGACAGACAATCAGGGATCCGGGAGAGTAGAGAAGTGACATCTGGGCCACATTATGGTCACATTACGATCTCACACACTGTATTTGAGAGCTATAGCACACTATTCTGAGCTCTAAAGTACCTTTCCGTGACTCCGATTCTAACACAGAGGTAGAAATGTGTTCTTTTGGATTCCATGAGAATCTATTAGAAAGTAAGTGCTATGCCCCAGTGTATTGTATGTAACAAAGGTATTTTCACAAATAGGAGAATGAAGTGGTACATTGTTATGAATGATCATACTGTAGACCCATTTTGTAGTCCATGTTCCTTCACAGGCCTCTATGCACCATGTAAATGAGGCCTTAGTTAACCATTTAGCGAAAGAAGTTTAAAAGTCCTAAAAGAATAGTACTTGTTTAAAGGGAATGTGTCATCAAAAAATGAGTCATTGTTTATGTCCCGTTTTTATGTTAAAACTTTGAGACTCTCGGTTCACATATCATGATCAGAACATGTTTAAGCTGCCCACGACTTCAACGTGGTCTCAAATCGGGCAGTCCTATCCTATCTTTACCTCTCAATCGAGCCAATCAGGCCTCTCACTGGGTCACCGACCTCCATTATTCAGAGAGAAAAAATAAAAAACACCCAACCTGCAAGCTGCCCTTCTTATGACAGCCTGTGAGAGTGGCGGTCTGTGTGTGTACATGTATAATTACATGTGTGCCGCAGCCCTGCCAGTGGCACCCAGGTTTGCACACGTTTTTTCAGAAATGTTTTTGTGTGCAGAAACATACGTTATACTAGGTGTACATTGATTTTAACCTATATGGAAAGGAAGGGGTGCTTCCATTTTGGGTTTCTGTCCCCGCCCACTCTCACAGGCTGTCATAAGAAGGGCAGCTTTGCAGGTTGGGTGTTTTTTTATTTTTTCTCTCTGAATAATGGAGGTCGGTGACCCAGTGAGAGGCCTGATTGGCTCGATTGAGAGGTAAAGATTAGGATAGGACTGCCCGATTTGAGACCACGTTGAAGTCGTGGGCACTTAAACATGTTTCTGATCATGATATGTGAACCGAGAGTCTCAAAGTTTTTTCATGTATGATAGATAGCATAAATGCTTCTTTAGGGATTTCGACGTAATGTATTGCCCTTTTTGCAGAAATGTGCCGCTGGCAGCGGTCTGTGTGTGTACATGTATAATTACATGTGTGCCGCAGCCCTGCCAGTGGCAACCCAGGTTTGCATACGTTTTTTCAGAAATGTTTTTGTGTGCAGAAACATAACGTTATACTAGGTGTACATTGATTTTAACCTATATGGAAAGGAAGGGGTGCTTCCATTTTGGGTTTCTGTCCCCGCCCACTCTCACAGGCTGTCATAAGAAGGGCAGCTTTGCAGGTTGGGTGTTTTTTATTTTTTCTCTCTGAATAATGGAGGTCGGTGACCCAGTGAGAGGCCTGATTGGCTCGATTGAGAGGTAAAGATAGGATAGGACTGCCCGATTTGAGACCACGTTGAAGTCGTGGGCAGCTTAAACATGTTCTGATCATGATATATGTGAACCGAGAGTCTCAAAGTTTTTTCATGTATGATAGATAGCATAAATGCTTCTTTAGGGATTTCGACGTAGTGTATTGCCCTTTTTTGCAGAAATGTGCCGCTGGTGGCGGTCTGTGTGTGTACATGTATAATTACATGTGTGCCGCAGCCCTGCCAGTGGCACCCAGGTTTGCATACGTTTTTTCAGAAATGTTTTTGTGTGCAGAAACATACGTTATACTAGGTGTACATTGATTTTAACCTATATGGAAAGGAAGGGTGCTTCCATTTTGGGTTTCTGTCCCCGCCCACTCTCACAGCTGTTCATAAGAAGGGCAGCTTTGCAGGTTGGGTGTTTTTATTATTTTTTCTCTCTGAATAAGGAGGTCGGTGACCCAGTGAGAAGGCCTGATTGGCTCGATTGAGAGGTAAAGATAGGATAGGACTGCCCGATTTGAGACCACGTTGAAGTCGTGGCAGCTTAAACATGTTCTGATCATGATATGTGAACCGAGAGTCTCAAAGTTTTTTTCATGTATGATAGATAGCATAAATGCTTCTTTAGGGATTTCGACGTAGTGTATGCCCTTTTTGCAGAAATGTGCCGCTGGTGGCGGTCTGTGTGTGTACATGTATAATTACATGTGTGCCGCAGCCCTGCCAGTGGCACCCAGGTTTGCATACGTTTTTTTCAGAAATGTTTTTGTGTGCAGAAACATACGTTTATACTAGGTGTAACATTGATTTTAACCTATATGGAAAGGAAGGGGTGCTTCCATTTTGGGTTTCTGTCCCCGCCCACTCTCACAGGCTGTCATAAGAAGGGCAGCTTTGCAGGTTGGGTGTTTTTTATTTTTCTCTCTGAATAATGGAGGTCGGTGACCCAGTGAGAGGCCTGATTGGCTCGATTGAGAGGTAAAGATAGGATAGGACTGCCCGATTTGAGACCACGTTGAAGTCGTGGGCAGCTTAAACATGTTCTGATCATGGATATGTGAACCGAGAGTCTCAAAGTTTTTTCATGTATGATAGATAGCATAAATGCTTCTTTAGGATTTCGACGTAGTGTATTGCCCTTTTTGCAGAAATGTGCCGCTGGTGGCGGTCTGTGTGTGTACATGTATAATTACATGTGTGCCGCAGCCCTGCCAGTGGCACCCAGGTTTGCATACGTTTTTTCAGAAATGTTTTTGTGTGCAGAAACATACGTTATACTAGGTGTACATTGATTTTAACCTATATGGAAAGGAAGGGGTGCTTCCATTTTGGGTTTCTGTCCCCGCCCACTCTCACAGGCTGTCATAAGAAGGGCAGCTTTGCAGGTTGGGTGTTTTTTATTTTTCTCTCTGAATAATGGAGGTCGGTGACCCAGTGAGAGGCCTGATTGGCTCGATTGAGAGGTAAAGATAGGATAGGACTGCCCGATTTGAGACCACGTTGAAGTCGTGGGCAGCTTAAACATGTTCTGATCATGATATGTGAACCGAGAGTCTCAAAGTTTTTTTCATGTATGGATAGATAGCATAAATGCTTCTTTAGGGATTTCGACGTAGTGTATTGCCCTTTTTGCAGAAATGTGCGCTGGTGGCGGTCTGTGTGTAACATGTATAATTACATGTGTGCCGCAGCCCTGCCAGTGGCACCCAGGTTTGCATACGTTTTTTCAGAAATGTTTTTGTGTGCAGAAACATACGTTATACTAGGTGTACATTGATTTTAACCTATATGGAAAGGAAGGGTGCTTCCATTTTGGGTTTCTGTCCCCGCCCACTCTCACACAGGCTGTCATAAGAAGGGCAGCTTTGCATGTTGGGGGTTTTTTTTTTTTTCTCTCTGAATAATGGAGGTCGGTGACCCAGTGAGAGGCCTGATTTGGCTCGATTGAGAGGTAAAGATAGGATAGGACTGCCCGATTTGAGACCACGTTGAAGTCGTGGGCAGCTTAAACATGTTCTGATCATGATATGTGAACCGAGAGTCTCAAAGTTTTTTCATGTATGATAGATCGCCAAAATGCTTCGTTAGGGAGTTCGACAGTAGTGTATGCCCTTTTTGCAGAAATGTGCCGCTGGTGGCGGTCTGTGTGTGTACATGTATAAATACATGTGTGCCGCAGCCCTGCCAGTGGCACCCAGGTTTTGCATACGTTTTTTCAGAAATGTTTTTGTGTGCAGAAAACATACGTTATACTAGGTGTACATTGATTTTAACCTATATGGAAAGGAAGGGGTGCTCCATTTGGGTTTCTGTCCCCCCCCACTCTCACAGGCTGTCATAAGAAGGGCAGCTTTGCAGGTTGGGTGTTTTTATTTTTTGTCTCTGAATAATGGAGGTCGGTGACCCAGTGAGAGGCCTGATTGGCTCGATTGAGAGGTAAAGATAGGATAGGACTGCCCGATTTGAGACCACGTTGAAGTCGTGGGCAGCTTAAACATTTTCTGATCATGATATGTGATCCGAGAGTCTCATAGTTTTTTCAGTTAGGATAGATAGCATAAATGCTTCTTTAGGGATTTCGACGTAGTGTATTGCCCTTTTTGCAGAAATGTGCCGCTGGTGGCGGTCTGTGTGTGTACATGTAATTATACATGTGTGCCGCAGCCCTGCCAGTGCACCCAGGTTTGCATACGCTTTTTTCAGAAATGTTTTTGTGTGCAGAAACATACGTTATACTAGGTGTACATTGATTTTAACCTATATGGAAAGGAAGGGGTGCTTCCATTTTGGGTTTCTGTCCCCGCCCACTCTCACAGGCTGTCATAAGAAGGGCAGCTTTGCAGGTTGGGTGTTTTTTTATTTTTTCTCTCTGAATAATGGAGGTCGGTGACCCAGTGAGAGGCCTGATTGGCTCGATTGAGAGGTAAAGATAGGATAGGAACTGCCCGATTTGAGACCACGTTGAAGTCGTGGGCAGCTTAAACATGTTCTGATCATGATATGTGAACCGAGAGTCTCAAAGTTTTTTCATGTATGATAGATAGCATAAATGCTTCTTTAGGGATTTCGACGTAGTGTATTGCCCTTTTTGCAGAAATGTGCCGCTGGTGGCGGTCTGTGTGTGTACATGTATAATTACATGTGAGCCGCAGCCCTGCCAGTGGCACCCAGGTTTGATACGTTTTTTCAGAAATGTTTTTTGTGTGCAGAAACATACGTTATACTTGGTGTACATTGATTTTAACCTATATGGAAAGGAAGGGGTGCTTCCATTTTGGGTTTCTGTCCCCGCCCACTCTCACAGGCTGTCATAAGAAGGGCAGCTTTGCAGGTTGGGTGTTTTTTTTTTTTTCTCTCTGAATAATGGAGGTCGTGACCCAGTGAGAGGCCGGATTTGCTCGATTGAGAGGTAAAGATAGGATAGGACTGCCCGATTTGAGACAACGTTGAAGTCGTGGGCAGCTTAAACATGTTCTGATCATGATATGTGAACCGAGAGTCTCAAAGTTTTTTCATGTATGATAATAGCATAAATGCTTCTTTAGGGATTTCGACGTAGTGTTTTTCCCTTTTTTCTGAATTGTGCCGATGGTTGCGGTCTGTGTGTGTACATGTATAATTACATGTGTGCCGCAGCCCTGCCAGTGGCACCCAGGTTTGCATACGTTTTTTCAGAAATGTTTTTGTGTCAGAAACATACGTTATAACTAGGTGTACATTGATTTTAACCATATGGAAAGGAAGGGTGCTTCCATTTTGGGTTTCTGTCCCACCACATCTCACAGGCTGTCATAAGAAGGGCAGCTTTGCAGGTTGGGTTGTTTTTATTTTTCTCTCTGATAATGGAGGTCGGTGACCCTCAGTGAGAGCCTGATTGGCTCTGATTGAAGGTAAAGATAGGATAGGACGTCCCGATTTGAGACCACGTGAAGTCGTGGCAGCTTAAACATGTTCTGCATGATATGTGAACCGAGAGTCTCAAAGTTTTTTCATGTATGATAGATAGCATAATGCTTCTTTAGGATTTCGACGTAGTGTATTGCCCTTTTTGCAGAAATGTGCCGCTGGTTGGCGGTCTGTGTGTGTACATGTATAATTTACATGTGTTGCCCGCCCTGCCGTTTCACCCAGGTTTGCATTTCGTTTTTTCAGAAATGTTTTTTGTGCAGAAACATCGTTATACTAGGTGTACATTGATTTTAAAAACCTATATGGAAAGGAAGGGGTTCCATTTTGGGTTTCTGGCCCCGCCCACTCTCACAGGCTGTCATAAAGAAGGGCAGCTTTGCAGGTTGGGTGTTTTTTTTTTTTTTCTCTCTGAATAATGGAGGGCGGTGACCCAGTGAGAAAGGGCCTAATGGCTCGATTTTAGAGGGAAAGATAGGATAGGACTGCCCGATTGAGACCACGTTGAAGTCATGGGCAGCTTAAAACATGTTCTGATCATGAATGTAACCGAGAGTCTCAAAGTTTTTCATGTATATAGATAGCATAAATGCTTCTTAAAGGGGTTTCGACGTAGTGTATTGCCCGTTTTTATGTTAAACACATTTTTTTAGGAATTTTGGTTTTTTTTTTTATTTTTTATATCACTTTCAATATTTTTTAATAATTCTTAAGTCTTGCAGTTATCACTTTGGCCACTAGGCCTTGTTTGCACAGTTTTAACAGCAGTCAGAGAGATGCTTTACAGTAGCTTCATACACATAGGAGACTTAAGACTAACTCAGTCCCATTCACTTCAATAGGAGAGTTTTCTAGTCATGCTCTGTGACCTGGGAAGAAATCAGTGTGCAGGGAGGTGAAAGGGTGAACTGTGACTATCTCCTCTTGTGACTGGTGGATCCTGTGTTATCTATTCACACTGGTGTCTCCTTTCAGTTTGACCCTCTTTGTGCTGATAATGAGCAGACAAATGAGAATCTTTCTGTACGGAACAGGAAGTGTCAGACTGTTATTAGGCCTAGTGGCCAAAGTGAAAACTGCAGAACTTATGAATTATTAAAAAAATATTGAAAGGGATATGGAAAATCTAAAAAAATAACCAAAAATTCTTAAAAATGTGTTGAACATAAAAATGTGAGTTAAACAATAAGTCATTTTTGATGACACATTCCCTTTAACCAAATTTAGGTCTCTGAAAAAGGGATCCATCACTTAGAACAAGTGATGCTTGAGCCTAACTAATGGTCAAAGTTAATGACAAAATATAAACAATTGCACAAAATCAAACACCAACATGATTGGTTTACCTGAATGGCCATTGTTGGAAATCCTGAAATGTCCATGCAACGGTCCCTCATAGCCTTCTAGATCCAGCGGAACAAGATTAGGGTTATGCACAACTTTTTTCCGTTGAATATCAATGGGAGACTGGTGTGTTGCTGCACATAGGGGGTATTTTTTACCCCAGTTTGCTTCATCTACATCTCCCTCTGTAAACAATGAATATCGTATTTATTTATTCAAGCATATTTCTTATCATTTAAACAGTTTTGTAACAAATTGATTATGTGTATTTCATAATAATAATAATTTTTTATTTATAATTTTTTATTTATATAGCGCCAACATATTCCGCAGCACTTTACAATTTAGAGGGTATACATACAGACATTACACAATAAAAGAACTTACAAATGAGACACAAGGTGTGAGGACCCTGCTCGGGAGAGCTTACAATCTGTTATGGTGTATGGGTGAGACAAAGGGTTAAGAAGTGCTCAGTTTACAATGGTCCAGCCTTGTTACATAAATAGGAGGGGGTTTACATAAAAGTTGGGTGACCCTGCCAATGATCCTTTCATTGGCCTAAATAACCTAAAGTGGTATCTTGGTATACAAAACTTGACTCTGTGAGGGTGATATTTATAATTTGATATATATATATATATATATATATATATTATATATATAATATATATATATATATATAATATATATATATATATATATATGTGTATATATATGTATATATATATATATATATATATACTCTTTATATACTTTTCATCAAAGTTTTCTTTGTGATGTCTTTTGAATGTTAATATACATGGGGGCCCCCTCGTCCAATAATTGGAAACATATGGCCTGGAGGTATATTGTAAGGAACAAGGCTCTTTGTTTCAGTAAGGAAACACCCAGAGGTGGGCTCCATATGGAAATGTTAACTTTAAGCCAACATATAGGAACTAGATTTTTTTTAAAGGTAAAAACAGATTGGCTAATGTATTCTCGCAGAAGGAGGGTTATAAAGAGTTAGAACTTACTTGGAGCCGGGGGGGGGGGGGGGGGGGGAGACACAATTTGAAATTGTATAGGCAATATGCTGTATACAGTGTGCCTCACAATGCTTGCTTCGAATAAAACCTGGATATTTTTACCTTCAACTGATTTTTAATTTGAAAACCCGATCAACATCTGAAATGCTTTATTAAGCTACGACAACTCCTATTAAAAGTACAAAGTAAAAGTCTTCAATATATCGTAATTTAACTTTTTCCGTAGTTTCTCACATAATCACTTACCATTTAGGGGCCCAAAATTTAGGTTTATAGTTTGTTGCCAAGAGATAGGGCCTGTAATTCAGTTTAGACTTGCTGGTCAGACACGCTAAGTTCTAGCACTTGGAAGGTGAACTACATATCTAAGAAGCAGCAGGGGATGGTAGGAGGATGAAATTAGGAACTAATACATGGGCTCGGTAATGCAGGAGCATAATACGAAATACACAAGAGGGTGGAGACTTGTTCTTCAGCAACTAGTGGAATACAGAGGTAGAGAAGGGGCAACAGTGTGACAAAATTTGTCATTTATACCTGTTTTGGATGTAGAATTACTGTGCTAGGTGTAATTACCCTGCAGCCCCCTTTCAAGTTTTTGGTCCAAACACCAGAATACCCCTTTAAGTCTGTTTCCATTTTTCTTATGGATAGGTCAATTTAAAGCAATAGTCCCTAAACTTTTGCACCTTATGAGCCACATTCTACTTGGACTGATGGTCGGGAGCCACGTTTAATTAAAAAACAGAGACATTTTAAATGTGGTGAAACAGGAAATCATGAATTTCATACGACTGGTTATAAGTATTTCTGTCAAAAATTTGACAGTAGTATTACCCTATCCAAACTGACATGGTTTAGTGGATAGGTCTAGTGGATGGGATAGTTCTGCAATAAAGTAAATCACCGATATATGGTCTTAGGCCTTCTTTGGTGACTGGCAACAGAGGGGGGTCCCAATCTAAAGTACATGCAGTCCCTGATTTATTTGTTGGGAACAACTAGTTAACGTATATGTTTTTAAAACCTATATCAATATGCAACAAATTTTACATTATTATCTAGGAGAATTGGAAACTACTTCATGGGGTTTTTTGCCTTCCTCTGGATCAATATGGATAGGGCCATTGGAACTAACTAGTGGGTCCAGTGCAAAAATATCATACATGAACCAACCCTTTCCAGAATATTTTCATATCATCCAAAATGGAAAAAGAGCTACAACTAACCCTTCCCACAGATACCTCCTAAATACTGTTGCCCTTCCCCAGCAGTCTTACCTCCTAAGCTGTACTAGGCCTCTTCACTGCATCTGAACCTGGCGATGTCCTGGTGCAGCTGCACTATCTGCTCTATGGTTTAAGCTAATGCCATAAAATGTAATGAATAGTTGTATGTGTGTCTTTCTCAGCATACTTGTAGATAAAGTATCTTAAAGGGGTTTTGCCACGATGTAATGTTGACGGGGGATCCTCCAAAATGGGTTTTTAATCACTTTTCTAAATATATGTGATTACAAAAATTGCAGTCTGAGAGAGCTACAGTCTTCCTTACATGCCCTTGGTTACTTCAAAGCGTCTATTAGATACGGCCTGACAAAAGCTGGACGGGCTTGTGCAGAGAGAGCTTCTTATCTGATGAGACTGAGCTGCAGAAGTTTTTAAGGCACCGGGTAAAAATATGTTTTCTTTTGTATACAGAATAAACTAGTTGTAGAGTGATTAGATACCTGCTTTATCTGATGACAGGGAACATGAAGACGCTTTCAAGCTGCTGAGGAGAAAAGGTGTTGTCTTTTGTACACAGAAGCCACAAGTTATAGTTTTTTTTATTTCAGTGAACATGTCACAGGATCCCTTATGCACGGCTCTGTGCTCTGGCTGTGTGCCTCTCTCTCTCTTTCAGCTCCGTGATTTGTTTACATAACATCTTAGCAGATAAGGCTCCTCCTGACAGTGCAGTGTATGAGCCTGTGTCTGCTGTATTTAGAATCCACTGCTGTACTGTTTATTATTTCACTTAAGTTTTGAGATGCTCCCTTGGATTCCTCACTCCTCACTGGCCCCCACCCTCTCTCCCCTGCAGCTTCATGACTCAGCATGATTTGTTGACATTCTGCCTGGGCTAAGCTGAGAGGTAAGAATCTTTGTCTTGGCATATCCCCTTTAAACCAGTTTCCTATGTTATGCAGTAAAAGTAGCACATAACACAAGCAAAATCAACACACTTCACTTTCTCTGTGCTGACAGTAGTATAATATTGTACCGTGTTAGCCGTGTGCTGACAACCCAACATGAAAGACTACAGTATGGATTAGGCATTGAAATAATTTTGTTTGCTTAATTTCCATGCATTGACCCATTTTTACCTTTCACTGCAAAACCAAGTATTGGTCCCCCACTATCTACTTCTGTGTCTAGAGGTATCACCATGTATAGAGGGTCATGAAGAGCAGGAGTATAAAAAGCTGTGAACCAAAACGTCTTCCAATTTAGAACTGCAAATGCTGTAGCAAAATGCAATGTACTTTTTAGGCTCTGTGCACATTATATTCAGGTTCTATGTATATACATCTGACATGCCCAAAGGTTTTTAATTGGCTAAATCTAATACTACAAAGTGTTCTTTTTTCCCATCTGTGTAGAGAAACCTGCTACCACATGGATGAGGTGCATTGTTTTATTTTTCACTATATAGACAGACAGATATATGTATATAACAGCACAGGTATAAAGTTCAATATGTCCGGATTATATTGTTCAAACATGTATGCGAAATGTAATGTGAACAGAGCCTTACATGAAAAAATTCTGTGACGAAAAAATTCTGCCAATTTTGAAATGCAAATACTGTAATGTACTTTTAGGCTCTGTTCACATTATATTCAGGTTTTCCGCATACACATCTAACTTGTCCAGATTTTTAATTGGTAAGACCTGTGACAATAAAGTGTCCTTTGATCCAACTATGTAGAACAGCCTGCTACCGTACAACTGCATGCTGTGCAGTATTTTACTTTTTACATTAAGGCAGGGTTCACACGGCATAATTGTGGGGCGTAATTACGCCTCGCATTTACGCCGGGACTACGGGAGCTCGCACCGACTCCCGCGATGCGGGGGTGCTGGCAGCCCACCGGCCCCATAGACATTCATTGCTAGCGGCGCGTGTTCGCCGCTAGTAATTGACATGTCACTTATCTCCCCCCGCGACGTATTGTGTAAGCGGGGAGAGGAGACGTAATCCATAGTCCTCTGTGAGAACTGTGAATTACCGTAATGACTGGGACATAATCTCGCCCCGTATTTAGTCCAGTATGGCGCAAAATACGGGCCAAAATACGTCCCAGTTTAAGCCATGTGAACATAGCCTAAAACAGCATACGTAACAGTATAAAGCTTGGTTCACATCTGCATCAGAGGTTCTGTCGCAGGGGTGCAAACGGACACAAACGATCTGTTTCACATGAGACACCAATAAACTCTATTGATTCCGATTGGTCCGTCTGGTTTCCGAAGTGGTGTCGGTTTAGACGAAGAAAATAGCGCAACTTCCTGCGCTATTTTTTGTCATCACCGATGAAGCATGTAACGGAACCTTCAATGCTGATGTGAACTTAGCCTAAGTATCAAAGTATGCGAAATGTAATGTGAACAGAGCCTTACATAAAAAAAATTAATCTGTGAAGCAAAATTACAATGGCAACATGCTTCCCGCTATGTCCACACGATGAGTGATTTAAGTTGGAATCCATGCAGATTGTGATTTGAAATAGCCGACTAAAACCAAAAGTAAATCTTCCCCATTGACCTCAATAGAAAAAAGGCATTGTAGTTAATACAGCACGGATTTTCTCAATCAGTTTTTAAGAGTAAAGAAAACTTAGAACATGGTCATCCTTCTGTTGTATTCTATGGGGTTATGGATGCAGATCTGATATCTAAATTTTTTGGATGCAAATCTGCGTCCAAAACCCCATAGAAATTAATGGGACTTGTTTTCTGACTGTAAATCTGCTGGAAAAAATTCTAAATCAACATAAAATACTTAGAAACCATGCCATCTGATGCAGTTTTCAGTGGTAGAATCTGAAGAGAATCCGATGAGTAAATTTACCTTAGGCTATGTTCACACAGCTTATTTCAGAACGTATTTACATCGGATTGCCGATGTAAATACGTTCCGAAATCAGTTGAAAATCAGTTGCAAATAAGTGCCACTAAGTGTGGCACCTATTTGTAACTGATTTCCCGACGGATTCACCATCTACAATCATTGAAGGCGGTGAATCCGTCCGTAAATAATTGACATGCACATTGTTTTTCCGTCCGGATTGCCGTCGTCAGTCCGCGGCGGCAATACGGCACGGAACTACGCGTCGTGTGAATGACGAGACGTATTTTCTATTGAAATCAATAGAAAATAGGCTGTGACTTATTTCTGACTGATTTGCCGATGGATTGACGATCGTCAATCCGTCGGCAAATACGCGGCGAAATAAGCCATGTGAACGAGGCCTTATTGTCTGGAAGTACCCTTAGGGTGCTTTCACATGGTGTGTTTTTGGTGCTTTTTTGGCAGAAATTTCTGCAAAAAATGCACCGAAAACGCACTGTGTGAAAGCACCCTTAGGGTATGTTCACACGATGTACATCGTGTGTTTTTCGGGAGCTTGCGCTAATACGCGCGTACTCCCGCGGCGTGTATTCGCCGCAAGTAATTGACATGTCCCTTATCTCCCCACGCATACAATGCGATCATATTGTACAAGCAAGGAAAGGAGGCGTAATCCATAGTTCTCTATGAGAACTATGGATTACTGTGATTTTGGCGCGCATCTCGCCCGTATTAGAGCGCAAATATGCGGCGAAATGCGTGCCGAAATTACCCTTTGGCTCTGTTCACATTATATTTAGGTGTAATGCATAAACATCTGACATGCCAATAGATTTGTTTAATTAGCTACACCTATGACAACAGACTGTCCTTCCAGTTATATAGAAAAAAGGGTGACCGCGCTTAACAGTGGTTGGCCCTAATATAATACCTACAATAACAATACCCTGATATATTCAAATGTGAAGTCCTGACACGTTTCCCCTTGCTACAACTGGAATCTGAGCAGCATTTTATTTTATTTTTTTTGCAATGAGACAGACATATGCAACAGTATAGGCATAACGTTCAATGTGTCCGGGGTATACCATGCAAACATCTATGTGAAATGTAACGTGAACAGAGCCTTACATATTCGGTGCATGAAAGTTTATACAATAAAAGCTGTTGACAAATCTACCAATTAAGGACGTTAGACTTTATGGACAACCATTGTACAAGAAATGACAATGCAAAATGTTCAGAACATGGATATAAATGCAACATGCGTATAAAACCCCTGAGAAATCAGAGGCTCCTCTTACCTTGATAAGTCCATTCTACCACATGAGCTCTACATATTAGGATGCATGAGGATAGAATCAAATACAGGCTTAGATGCACTGATTTCCCCATGGCTGGTGCTGTTCATGTGTCTGATAGGATGTGCCGCCTGCCTTTTAATCTTCAGCTCGGTACGTGTAAATAATAATTTTAAAAGTCTACAAAATGCCTTCATCCCTCCCACTCCACAAACATGGTCGTCCCCCACCCACACGGCTTTTATCTTTCACTGGAGGAAACAGAGTTCAGATCAACTAAGAGTTTTTTATTGATTGACACACAAGCTTGTCAGGTTTTATCAGCACAGTTTGAAGGTCTTGTGTCATCATCCTGTTCTGTTATTAATCTGCCTACTAAATCCTGATCTTTTGCACGCTTCACTATTCCATCTACTCCAAGGATCATAACCCAATGCTACATCATTTAATGCCATTTACTGAAGTGTGGTGCCGTAAATAGGTACACAGTGATCTTTGAACTGTTTTGTATGGATATTTGTTAGTTTTGGACGGAAGGTGCTGCAGTTCTTGGCATTATGTCAGGTAAAGTAAGATTCGGAGTAGCACAGAATTTGAGATTTGATTGGATAATAACAATCACAAGAATGTGTATAAAACTTAATGATGCAGAGACGTCTCGGTAATGTGATTTTATAGGCAGGGCAAGTAAAAGGCATCACATACAAATCAAATACACATCAAATTTCATCATGGTTTTGGACACAAATTGGCAACATTCAATGGGGTTAATCCTCTATCTGGCTACCTAACACAAATTCCATGTGGAAATCCAAGTAGAAAACAAATCAGTAAGTGATATGTAATTTATGTTTCTGCATTCAGATTTACAGATCAACATTTATAATTGACAGCATGTGGCAAGACTGCTATCCGGAATTTCAGGGCCCCATGCAGCCAAAGCATCTTCACCCATTACCAGTTCCTATCTTGCACCTGGAATAAGTAATTACCCTATTCCCACGAAAGTAAGACACCCCCGAAAATAAGACATAGTGCATTTTTTATGTAATTCAGAGTTTGGCTGCCTATGGTGATGTTTGCGATGAAATCACTACGGTATATTCATGCATGTTGATGTTTTGTTCAACCATAAATGTGAATTATTGTTCATAGAAAAAAAAACATCCCCTAAAGATAAATCTTCACTCGTCTTTAGGAGCAACAATTAATATAAGACACTGTCTTATTTTCGGGGAAACAGGGTATTTATGATCCCCACTGAGAAGAGTTATGCACCTGTGGGAGTTAGGTGGGGACAGCAGGAGGCGATTTTTCCCCAAAAAATTTATATATGCTTCCAAACGTAGCACTGACCTGCATGGAAAGTATGCAGGTTCTTCACCAAAATCCACATGAAAATCCAATCCAGGTGTAGTAATATGGCAAGCATGGAAGCTTTCATTAGTCCCCCTGCTGCCATCACTACTGGTCAGAACCCTGCATTCGTTTGAGGAAGAGGGCTCTCCACTGTGTATAACTGCTTAGATACTGTGGTAAGCTGATCACAACATGTAGGTTAACATATCAGATTAGGGTTATCCCCAGTACCAGCCAACGATCCAGGTTCCAACTATATCTAACAGGCAGTACCCATCATGAATGGAATGGACTGAACCCATCAAATACTCCGGTCCTGATGTTATGACTTGCAGTGTATGCAGTGTCAGACTGGGGGGGCCTGGGTCCCACAGGAGAGTTGATCTTGGGGGACCACCCTACAGCTACTGTACATGAAAATGTTACCTGCCTCTCGGACATTAATGCGTCCATTTTACCACATAATCGAGTGTGAAAAACAGAAGTGTAAAGTGTAGCATGCAATACCAAATGAGTCACATATCAGTCTCACATATCTGTCTATCTCACATGTCTGTTTGTCTCACATATTTGTCACAGTCTAACATATCATAGATACATGGCTAAGTAGCTCCATCCATATCCTTCACCACCAGCCCATATACAATATCCCCCTTCACGTTTCCCTTGGTCACGCATCTCACCATCTTCTGAAATAAACACCACTATAAACACCAGCAAGAAAGTAAAAGTCTAACTCCTAATCACATGGTCAGGTGTGCATTCACTTTTACAATCAGGGACAAGTGTATGCTGCTGCTATACTAGCGCCGATGTAACATACAACACCGCCATATGGAGACCACATAGAGGGCAGACACCAGCTCAGGTCGTATAACATTACAGTGAATGCAGCACTAATCCAACATAGAAGCAAAATAACCCCTGACATCAGGGACTCACAGGAAACATCATCTCTGACGAGTCGTTCTCTTCTCTCATGAGTCGTTCTTTTTCCATCTGTTCCACACCGCCATGACGACTTCCCCGGCCACCACTCATCTCTGCAAAATTTACACACAGATATCTTAGAATCCTCAATTTTCCAGCACCTCTTTACCTATTCCCACCTCTGTACAAAATTTTCAGGGGTGGGAGAGCCAAAGCTTAGAGGGTGAGGAGAGAACTAACCCCCTGGAGATTATGCTACAACTATGGGCTGCTCCCCTCAGAATCATATTACCAAGTAGGTTGTCAAGACCCTAGGTAGGTAGGCAAATGGGCAAGGCCCCAGGTAGCTAGTTAAGTCCTATTTAGGTAGGATAAATCAGTAGACTGGCCCTGGGTAGGTTGGTTGGTAGGCCCAAGTAAGGTAGATAAGTAGGCCATGGGTGGATAGGTAAATAGCCCTCAGGTACATAAGTAGGCCCCAGTTAGGTAAGTTGATAGGCTCCAGTTAGGTTGGTGGGCTCTAGTTAGGAAGGCTGTAGGCAGGTGTTGGCGAGTCCCAGTTAGTTAGTTTGTAGGTAGGTGTTGGAGGGTCTCCGTTAGTTAAGCTGTAGGTAGGTGGGGGCCCCCAGTTAGATAAGCTGTAGGTAGATAGAGCCCCAGTTATGTAGGCTTCAGGTAGTTAGGGCCCCAGTTACGTAGGCTGCAGGTAGTTAGGGCCCCCTTTAGGTAGGCTGCAGGTAGTTAGGGCCCACTTCACATAGTATGCAGGTAGTTAGGGCTCCATTTAGATAGTATGCCGTTACTTAGGGCCTCCCTTAGGTAGTCTGTGGGCAGTTAGGGCCTCCTTTAGGTAGTCTGCGGGCAGTTAGGGCCATATTTATCATAATAAAAATAAAAAAAGAAAACAACTCACCTTTATCCCGCTCCTGGACGAGACGAGCTGCCCATTGGCTTCTAGTGAAGCCCGGTATAGGCGGCACCATGATGTGACGTCGTCACGCCACCTACATCACCACTAGAAGCCAGGGCCTGGTAGGCTTAAGGATTAACACTTTAGGCTCCGCTGACACTGCGCAGGCCCCCATGAGTCCTCGACTCCCAGGCCCTGTCTCTGAACACTCGGGACACAGGACCCGGGCGTTCGAGGCAAGATGCGGCAACCGGGCCCTGGATAGTGGCAGGATTACCTCCGGGGCCCACAGGAGCTTGGGGCCTACCTGGTTGTTATCCATGTGACAAATATACACACAATCTAACGACAGTAATAACAAAATATTTTAGTTTCTAGAATAGCATAGATGTATTACGCTGGCAAGGCTATAACCACGGGGAGTCTTTAGCTTGGGGTCTTAACAGGCTTTTACTCAGGGTGTTTACTTCTACTCAACAGTCACTGTTAACACAACTACATTAGAGACAGTTTCTTCCTTCAAGCTCTGTTTGTCCTTATGAACTCTCCATTCTTCAGATGCACCTTCTAATAACTGCAGCACTTAGGCTATGTCTCCACTGTATCGGACACAAAACGACCCAAAAGTGGAAGTTTTTTTTTGACGCAGGACCGTGGTTTTTGTCACTCTTTGTACAAAAAACATGGTTGCTTCTCTTTTTTTGACGTCTCCCATACAATTGTATTGTATGGGAAGACGCCAAGAAAACTAAAAGCACCGGCATATTATACATGTTGTAAAATACTCCGGCGCCAAAAGACGATCATAGAAAAGACGAGCTGTGTAGACTGCAGCTCGTCTTTTCTATTGCCGTCTATGGGGCTGCAGGAACGATCGTATCTTACGCGCTTTTTAAAAAACTAAAAGTGCCGAAGATACGCTCGTGTTCCTGTGCAGTGGAGACATAGCCTTACACAGCCAAGCAACATCTCCTAGATGTTAACCACCCAAGTGACGATAAGACCTATGGCTACTAAGGCTAACCTAGGAAGGCCTGTGGTGTTCGCATGGTAAGCCTCTCAATTCCTTCTTCTTCCTGACAGTCTCTCTTTCTCTCTCTACTTCACTTCTTGAGTCTGCTTTCTCTCTTTCTGATATTCTTTTCTGTCTCTCTCTGGAATACTCTCTTCCTCTATCTGTGAATATTTTCTTGTTCTGCCCTCTAACATCGCCACTCCACCGCCGACTGGTATGTGGGTGACCCTTTATGCTGGAACAATTAAAATCTAACATGATTCTTTAACATCAACTCTAGATCTGACTTGTGTGTAATGGCAGACTGCGTGTAAAAGTGCCTGCAGTCCCTCCCTTCTTCTTCCCAGGATCTCCTGGCACTCTTCCTCTCTGATTGGCTGCACATGTAAAGCACCAGCACAAAATAAAAAAGTGCATTGTCGTATCATTATTAAATACACTTGACATATACAGTATATAATGCTGCATCCTCTTCCATCCATCCTTACTGTTTTTCTCCGCACAGCCAATAAAATAATCACTCGCTGATGAGATCGTCATCTCTCTATTATTATTATTTATTTAAGAGCGCCCTTAGTTCCAGAGGGCTGCACATAACATAGGTCAAACATGTACAAAATGTAACAATAATAATAATCTATATTTATATAGCGCCAACAAATTCCACAGCACTTTACAATGTAGAGGGTATAATTACAGACAGCAGACAGACATTACAAAATGAAAGCTACTTACAGGTGAGACACAATGTGTGAGGGCCCTGCTCGCAAGAGCTTACAATCTAAGAGGGTGCCTGGGGCAGACAACGGGGGAGAAGTGCTAAATTTACAATGGCCCAGCCATGTTTTATAAGTATGGGGAGGTTTACATAAAAATTGGGTGAACCTGCCACCCTGACTGTACATCTATATACAGATAAGTGCCTGTGAGTGCCCTAGTGTAGGGAGTGACAGAAATGTGTGTGATAGAAGGTGGGGGCTAGCAATTAGGGATCATGGTAGGCCTGCCTAAGAAAGATGTATTTTTCAGACACTCTTAAAATTGTAAAGGCTGGGATTGTGCCTGATGGTACGTGGTAGGATGTTTTCCCGAGAATTGGGTTTCTGCAAGTTTTGAAATCTTTTGGGGACGGGGGGGAGGTTCGGATGGGTTGATGGTGGGAAACCCCGATAACCCCAGAGGGGGAGATGTAGGGGGGGGAGCAGCGTTGTGGAGACCCTTTTTTATGACAGTGATGAGTTTTTTGTTTAACCTTTACGGGGTAGGGAACCATGCAGTGAGTGAAAACAGGGTAAGGCATCAGTATTTGCGGAGGAAGAAAGACAAAACCCGGGTGCCCGCATTCAGGACAGATTGGAGAGGGGGGGGGGGAGGGGGGGGGGTTTGCACAGAGGGAGGCCGATAAAACAGGGGGTTACAGTAGTCAAGACGAGAAGGGAAAAAAGAGCAAAAAATGAAAAGTTTTAGTTTTTCCAAAAGTAAAAAAGGGTGGATTTGGGGATGTTTTTTGAGGTTGGCAGGGGACAGGGCCGGGGAAGGGATTGGTATATTGGGTGAAGGACAAAATCAAATCAGTATAAACCCCCCGACAGTGGTCCCGGGCCTAGGTGTTATGGGGATCTAAAACCAAATGAGAGAGACATAGCAGAGGGGGTTGGGTTTGTAGATTTGGGGGGAAAAAAAAGAAAATTCAGTTTTATTTAGGTTTTTTTGGAGATTTGAGGAGGACATGATGTCGAGACCCGCGGAAGACAGTCCCCCTGGTGTTTTGTACAAGGGGAGGGTGGGGGTCTCGGGGGGAGGTGAAAAATTGGGGTATCGCAAAAGAAAATTTGGGACTGGAAGCCCAAAACTGACTGATGGTTTTGTCCAATGGGGGTGTGTAATTGAAAAGAGGGGAAAGGGCCTAAACGGGTCCCCGAGGAAAACCCCAAACCCGCAAAGGGGAAAAAGGAAAGGAAAGGGAGAACCTTTAAAATGAGACACTGGGAAGGAGTGGTCAGAGAGGTGGAAAAAGAACCAAGAAAAGACCGTGTCCTGGAGGGCCCAATTTCACGGAGCATTTCTGAGGAGAAATGGGATAAAACAGTGGGCAAATGCTCAGGAGATCCAGGGAAAACCAAAAAAAAGAGTATTTGCCCTGAGATTTTTTCAGTTTTGGAGGGGAAATTTAAAACTTTTAAAATAAGGGATTTTCCCTGGGGGTAGGGTACGGAAATCCTGATTGGGAGAAGGGCAAGAAAGAGAGTTAGAGAGGATAAAGGGTTAAAGGGGGAGAGTAGACCAAACGTTTTCCCGGTTTTGGGGATGAAGGAAAAGGGTTTTGAGGGTAGTCGGAAATTTTGGGAGCGCAGGAAAGGGTCCAAAAGGGGGGCTTTTTTTTAAGGGGTTATTAAAAAATGTTTAAAAGGGAAAAATGGAAAGACCCGTAGAGAGAGAAAGGTTAAAAATTCGGTAAGGTTTTAGAGATGATTTGTGGAGAGAAAGACTGAACAGGTGGGGTGGGAAAGGGTCACTAGAGGGAAGGGGGTAGAACCAAAAAACAGGAAAGCCCGGAAACTTCTTCTTCTGTCGTTGGGCAAGAGCCGACAGCAGACTAGAGGATGTGCGGGGAGGGAAAGGATGGGGGCTGCTTGGGGGTTTTTATGAGAGTTATGGCCCGGGTACGCCCAATTTTTTTCTTTGAAAATGAGTGGGCCAAAGGGCTTTAGCAAGAGGTTTAGTGGGCCCTATCTGACTTTAGACCTTTTGGAGGGAGTGGGAAAAGGGGTCAAGGCGTTTTTTGGGGTTTTTGTTTTAAATGTTGAAAATGGGGAGGTGAAATTTTTTTTTATTTTTGGGCCAGTGAAGGGCATTGGGGAAAATTTCCCGAGCAAAAGACTTTAAAGGGAGGGGAAAAATCTGCAGGTAGCTTTACTTTCCCCACAACGTCAGCACAACCCTTAAACCGGGTGCAGATGGCGATTTTGAGGTTTTTTGCCCAAAGGTGCGGGGCCCCTTATCTGGTGGTGCGGTGTTTGAGGTTTGGGGAAAATTTTGGGGCCAGGGGAAATGAGATTTTTTATTTTTAATGTTTAAAAAGCTCGGGCAGACAGGGGAGTGGAGGGGATTGGGGGCATGAGGGCTGTTTTGGGGTCTATGATTCCCGGGTGTTAATAGAGCGGAATATTTTCGGGAAAGTGGGGATGGGCAGGGGTGTCCCGGGGAAGGGTGGAAATTTTTTGATTGTAAAAAAGATTAAAGGTTTTTTGATCAGAGAGAGCAAAGGGAGAATTAAATAAGGTTAGAAATTGGATAGAAAACAGAAAGGGGCCAATCAAGAAATGCCCAAACCTTTTGGGTTTGGGGAGTCCGTAAACTGCGAGGAGCCCAAAGAAGAGGGGCATGAAAAAAGAACTGAAGGCCGAAGGAGACATGGGGTCATCAATGGGGGATGTTGAAAAAAACCCAGATGAGAGTGGGTATTTAAGGGAAAAATAAAAAAATAAGGGAAACCAGGCAACAAAATGAAAAAGAAAAAATGGGGGGGGTTAGCCGGGAAAAGGGGAAAACAACTGGGGATCTGATGGAAAAATCCCGAAAGAGTTTTAATGGGGTGGACTTCAAAGGAGGGGAAAATAAAAAGAGGGTGCGGGAGGAATACTGGTAAGTGGGAGTTGGAGAAGAAAATAAAGCCGACTCCACCACCCCCCTGTTTTTCAGGGGCTAGGGGTGTGGGTTTAAGTGAAGGGTTCCCTAGGTTTAAGGGAGCAAGGGAAGCGGGGGTCAGGGTGGGTTGGGGCCCTTTTTTTTGTGAGGGCCGGCAGAATTTAGGGAAAGAGAAAGAAACAGTTCATGAAACAGCATGAGTTTTTTCCAAAAGAAACGGGGTTCCACAGGCACATTTAAAAAAGGGGAGGGAAAAAACGTAAGCAAATAGTGGGGAATTTTGCAGGGTTTTTTTAAAGGAAGGAGGAGGTAAAGGGGAGCATTTAAAGGAAGGAGGGCTGAGATTAGGAGAGATGTCTCCTGCAGCGAGAAGCAGGAGAATGAAAAGCGACAGCAGATAGTTAAGTGATGAGTATGAGCGGCGTTTGTGCAGCACTATGCAAGCAGGCAATTTGGGGTAGTTAAAAAGGGAGAAAAGTGTGTGGGATGTATACATGGGTAAGGGGAGGAGAGAGGCGCTGATATGGATAGAATTGTCAGGGGGTGAGACTGGTTGGTACAGTAGAAGGGAGATGGCTGCAAGGTAGACAGCAATAGTGAGCATGGTGAATGAGTTCTGAACAATAACTACGGTAACTAACAACTGCTACAGAGGGAGAGAGGCCCCTGCCCGCGAAGGCTTATAATCTATAAGGAGGGAGGGAAGAGACAGAAGGTGAAGGGCAGACATGTTTGTGTGGTGGAGTAGTGCAACGGGGTTATTGTTGGTTATAGGCTCCTGAAGAGATGGGTTTTCAGGTTAGTCTTGAGGCTAGTGAGAGTGGGGGAGAGTCTGATGTGTTGGGGCAGTGAATTCAAGATTGTAGGGGAAGCACGGGAGACGTCTTGGAGACGGTTATGCGAGGAGCTGATAAGAGGAGAGCAGAAAAGGTCCTGTGAGGAGCAGATATTGCGTGAGGGGAGGTATCTAGAGATTACGGCCAAGATGTATGGAGGGGAGAGGTTATGGAGAGTCTTGTAGGTCAGGGTTACTTTCTTGAACTGGATTCATTAGACAATGGGTAACCAGTGTAGGGATTGGCAGAGGGGAGAGGCAGAGGAGTAGGAGTAGAGAGGTGAATCAGATGGGCAGCAGAGTTAAGGATGGTTTGAAGTGGAGCAAGGGTGCTAAACAGGTGGCCACAGTAAAGGATGTTGCAGTAGTCTAGCCGGGAGATCACAAGGGCATGGACAAGCATTATTGTAGTATCAAAGTTAAGGAATGAGCGGATTCGGGAGATATTTTTCAGGTGGAGGCGGCAGGCAGAGCTAAGGGCTTGGATGTGTGGTTTGAAGGACAGAGAGGAGTCAAAGGTTATCCCAAGGCAGCGGACTGTTGACAGTGATAGAGAGATCGTGGGGTGGGGGAGGGGGGGGGCATAGAGTGGGATGGTGGAAAAATGATGAACTCAGTTTTCTCCACATTTAGTTTTAGGAGACGGGAGGAAAAGAAGGAGGATATGGACAATAGACAGTCTGGGATCCAGGAGAGCAGAGAGTTAACATCTGGGCAGGAGATGTAAAGTTGGGTATCATCAGCATACAGGTGGTATTGAAATCCATGTGATGCTATGAGCTGACCCAGTCCAAGAGTGTAGATAAAGAAGAGTAGTGGGCCCAGGACTGACCCCTGGGGGACACCAACAGAGAGAGGGCGAGAGGAGGAGGTGGTGCTAAAGTAAGAGTAAGTAATGCTGAATGTCCGATCAATGATGTATGAGAAGATCAGGGAAAGGGCCAAGTCCGTGATGCCAAGAGATAAGAGGATTTGTAGCAGGAGGGAATGGTCGACAGTGTCAAAGGCAGAGGACAGGTCCAAGAGGAGGAGCACAGAGTAGTGGCGTGAGGCTTTGGCAGTCACTAGGTCATTGGTGACTCTGGTTAAGGCGGTTTCAGTAGAGTGGTAGGGTCAGAAGCCCGATTGTAGTGGTGAGAGTTGGTGGAGAGACGGGAGGACAGTTGAAGGTAGACCAGTACTAAATAAAAAAGTGCATTGTCATATCATTATTAAATACAGTTGACATATATATATATATATATAATTATATATTATATATATATTAATAAATATATATATATATATATATATATATATATATATATATATGGTGCTGCATCCTCTTAAATCCATCCTTACTGTTTTTCTCTCCACAGCTGATCAATCACCCGCTGATTAGATCGCCATCTCTCTACACCGAGCTGCGGCTGGATTTCTATATTTCTTTATATACGCCAGGAGCGACTTATTTGGAATAAGACCAAAAACATTCACAGTCGCATTTCTTGTACACATTACTTGAATAATAGAAATTGTATTTTGAATGAAAAAAATCTTTTTTGCATGACTCATATGCGGATGATTACTTTATTGGATGAAACGGATTGCAGTATCCTATCAACCTAGCACTGGAAAGAGAATTTTAGCAGGTATACTGAGCAACATAAGAATAACAATTTCTCTGCACAGCGGCAGCTGTCACCTACTGTGTAACAAACTGTAGCAAGGCAGTTTTCAAGTGAATGGAGCTGGCTGCAGTTCTCTGCACAGTTATGTAAGAAAAAGTTATTTAAGAAAAGAGAATATGTCTACACAGCATGAGTTAAAATGCCGTTGGAAATCTGACAGTATTTTAACTTTGACGTACCGCAGTTTTTGTCGTGGGTTTGCAGAAAGAAACGCAGTCGGTTTTCGGATTCCTGGCCAACCCAGTACATTGAACTGTACAGAATCTGACGGAAGATAGAACATAGGCCGGCGGTTTAGAAATCCTTCAGTAGAAAATCTGTGCTGTGTAGCCAACAGCTCGGATTTTCTATTACAGTCGGATTTTCAGCTGAATACTGAATCCGCTGAAAATCCAACCATAAATCAGTGCTGTGTAAACATGACCAGAAGAAGAAGCAGTGCTACACCAGAATATAGTTCTTATGGTCTGTGAGGTTTCGGAGGTTAGACCCCATCTGAACATAAATCAATGGCATTTCCTACAAAACAAAAAAGTAAAAAAAAGGATTAGAAAATCAAAACCCTTCAATCATTATTGAAATAAGCTGTAACTGATACACTCCCCTCTTTAGGCACAGATAGGTAAACAGTTTTAGGTTGCATGCATCCATGAGCCCCATAAATTAAATAAATGTTAAGCCCCTTTCAGGTTACCATTGATGCCTCTACACACTTACCTAGTCCTGTTTTCATTATCCCATTTTCTTGACTCAAGCACATTTTTCACTTCCATGTTGGTTAACATTGCACCACTTGTGGAGACCGTATACATGTGAAGACTCTCCCATCAAAATTAAGATGACCCATCTATAATAGGCCCCACTCTTCAAAAGCCCACTAAATCTTCAATGACTCCTTTAATGTTATGCACCCCTATGTATGCAGCACTAGGGCTATGGCTTTTAATTTCACTAGAGCAACAAAAGCATAAAATATTGCTTTATTTGTTTCTTAAAACACTCAAAGTGTGATACCTGTCCCAGGATATTTACATGGTATAGAAAAACATAAACACAGAGATCATAAGGAGTCACTGGTCTCCAATAGAAGCTGATCACTCTGGTGCAGTGGCGTAGCTACAGGAGTCGCAGTGGTTGTAATTACGACCGGACCCCTGAGCCAGGGGGCGGGGGCCACGAGCCCCTCTCACCACACAGCTGCGGTCACTAGGTCATACAGACCCGGTGATCGCAGCTGTAACATGCAGCTGCCGGCTCTTACTGTGCACGGAAGAGGACAGGCAGAGGAAGTGGGCGGTCCCTCTCCTAAAGCGTCCCGCGCGGAACAGCAGCAGAGTTAGAGAAGTTCCACTGCTCTGCTCCAGCTCCCAGCCAGCAGCCCTAACCTGTCAGTGCTGGCTTCATCATTCTGCCTGCACAGTAAGAGAAACTTCATTACAGTCAAATAGCACACTTTATATGTTATAATATGCATATAGTGTGTGCCTATAATGCTTTTACTTCAAGGTACTTGAGACTGGCCTGTGTGGCAGACATACTGGGACTTGCAGTTCTACAGCAACTGCTGTGGGACTACAGGATACAACACTAGATATGCTTCATGTTTTGAATGTTATCTAGTGTAGTATTCTGGTACCTGTAGCACCACAGCAGCTTTTGTAAAACTACAAGTCTCAGCATGTCTGCCACACAGGCCAGTCTCAAGTGCCTTGAGGTAAATTCATTCATTACAAGAACACACTACATATACATATGTGTGTGTGTATATGTATATATGCCTATAGTGTGTGAGTTACTGTAATGTGTATAGCACACAATATATATATATATATATATAATATATATAATATATATATATATATATATTATATATTTATATATTATATATTATATATACACTCACCGGCCACTTTATTAGGTACACCTGTCCAACTGCTCGTTAACACTTAATTTCTAATCAGCCAATCACATGGCGGCAACTCAGTGCATTTAGGCATGTAGACATGGTAAAGACAATCTCCTGCAGTTCAACCGAGCATCAGTATGGGGAAGAAAAGGTGATTTGAGTGCCTTTGAATCTGTGGTGGTTTCTTTTGTTTTGGGGCCAGAAGGGCTGGTCTGAGTATTTCAGAAACTGCTGATCTCCTGGGATTTTCACGCACAACCATCTCTAGGGTTTACAGGAGAATGTCCGAAAAGAAAAAACATCCAGTGATCGGCAGTCCTGTGGGCGGAAATGCCTTGTTGATGCCAGAGGTCAAAGGAGAATGGGCAGACTGGTTCGAGCTGATAGAAAGCAACAGTGACTCAAATAGCCACCCGTTACAACCAAGGTAGGCAGAAGAGCATCTCTGAACGCACAGTACGGCGAACTTTGAGGCAGATGGGCTACAGCAGCAGAAGACCACACCGGTGCCACTCCTTTCAGCTAAGAACAGGAAACTGAGGGCTCCAATTGCCCAAGCTCATCGAAATTGGACAGTAGAAGATTGGAAAAACGTTGCCTGGTCTGATGAGTCTCGATTTCTGCTGCGACATTTGGATGGTAGGGTCAGAATTTGGCGTCAAAAACATGAAAGCATGGATCCATCCTGCCTTGTATCAACGGTTCAGGCTGGTGGTGGTGGTGTCATGGTGTGGGGAATATTTTTCTTGGCACTCTTGGGCCCCTTGGTACCAATTGAGCATCGTTGCAACACCTTGTTGAATCTATGCCACGAAGAATTGAGACAGTTCTGAAGGCAAAAGGGGGTCCAACCCGTTACTAGCATGGTGTACCTAATAAAGTGGCCGGTGAGTGTATATATATATATATATTATATATATACATACACACACAAACATACATGTATATGTGTGTTTGTATTCATATGTGTGTGTGTGCCTGTAATGTGTAATCCTTATGGTACTTGAGACTGGCCTGGGACTTGTAGTTCTACAACCATCAAGTACCCTAGGGGAATTACAATTAAAATAAAAGTGATGTAATGAACAAAATGAACAAAAAAAAATTCTAAAACTTCCAAACATCCTGCTTTTGCCATTTTACAAATAAAATAATAAAAAAGTGACAAAAAAGTCCAGTCTATTAAAATATAACATAATGTATTCCATTTGGTGAATACAGTAGAAGAAAAAATTCCACACGTCTAAACTGCCTTTTTTTTTGGTCACTCCACATTTCCAAAAAAACTGAAAAAAAACTACACTTTAGCCTGCACACCTAAATACCGATCTACTGAGGGAGGCCTATATACCTAATGAGGGGCTACCTAATGTGGAACTATATGCCTGTCTACTAAGGAAGCCTATATTGCTATCCAAAGGGGGACTATATAGTTAATTACTTAAACAAAAGTGCAATTTAATTTTTTTCCTGTTCACTTCAAAAAGAATTGGGGTGGAGGGAGGAGAGCGATCGGGGGCAGACGCTTCGGCTGTATAATTTGTTTTTCTTTGTCCCCATTTAAAATGAATTTTCTTCTATTACATAACGTTCTGGGGGACAATAAACCACAATCATCAATCATGCCAATTGGGCCCTGTTGAAAAAAATTTAGAAAATTTTTGCCCCAGGGCCCCAACCTTTAGCTACGCCCCTGCCTGGCCCTTTCCAATAAAAAAACTGCCATTTCCCACTGCTTGGGGGGTAGTTACAGTAAAAAAACCTTCCCAAACCGCAAAGTGCCCTTACTTTTCACAGGGGTTAAAGGTTGTTTTAGGATCAAATCCTTTATTCTGCCAATTTTTTAAGATCTGATATACTGCAAACAATGTGACGTATACAGCTAGGGGTGCCATCAGAGCCCTAATCCAATTTTTTTTTTTAAAAAAAGGGGGCCTGCTAATATGGGCAAGAAACCCACTGGAAATTTGGCCCCCAAGGCCCCCGGTTGCTTGGGTTTGCATGGGATCCTAAAAAAAATTATGGCGGGCTGTGTGTACATTTCTGTTAGGTGCTCCCAAAATTTGATAAAGGGGGGGGTTTTTTTAAATAATTAAGAGCTCTGGGAAAAAAATTGGGTGTATGGGAAACCAATGCCCATCAAAAAAAAGGGGGGAGAATCTGATGTTATCTTTTGGTCTCCTTCCTCTTTGTACGACTATACACTAAATAGTGAGTAACTCTAAACCCCCCGGGGGGGAAAAGAAACCCTGGAATGTAAATGGGGAAATTGTTAGATAAAAAACAAAATTTCCTTTGGGTCAATATCGTACCTATGTCTGAAGAGTGATGGAGACATATATGTATATAATAAAAGGGAAACAAAATTTTTAAAAACCCCAAAAAAAAAAAAAAAAAAATCAATACAGTAAACATACCTCATGAGTCAGTATGTATCTATACCAAGCCTAGTGTGTGTAAAGTTTAATGCGTGAACAAACCCGGACCCTTTAAAAGAAAAAAAACAGCAAAGGAAAGATATTTTTCCCCATCACATCTCTTCTTAACTGCGGGGTTTGCCCCCAAGGGGTTTTAAAAGGGAAAAACCAGGGCCCCATTTCGATATCCCCGTTTTAAAAATTTAAAGGTTGGAAAAAATTTAACAATTTTTTTTTAAGGGGAAGGTCTTTGTTCCCCTTAAAAGTCAATCAGATCTCAGCTTCAATTTCTCTACAGAACTTTAAAAAATGAAAGCTGAGCTTTAATTGGTTGCTTAAAGGAAAAACCAAACACTGTTTGGGGACAAATTAAATTTTTCCGGGTTTTACCCGCATCTCTTCCTAGCCCCCCAAAAAGGGAAATGGGACCATTTTAAGCATATTTTCGGGTGCAAACCCGGGAAGGGGCCTTTTGCAAAAAAGGGAGAAAAAGGGGATTAAAACTCACTGCCTAGTATTGAAAATTTAAACCCAAATTCAAAAAAACTTTTGTTTTAAATTTCCCCAAAAATTGATTGAAAATAGGAAAACTTTTAATATTTAAAAAAACATATTTTTAAATTAACATTTTTAAATTCTGAAATTTTATATATTTTTTTTTTTTTCCATCTTGCTACTTTTTCCCTGGGTCCGAAAAATTTCTTTTAAGGGAAACCGTTTAAACAGCAAAAAAACAAATACCTTCGGTTTTTTTCCCGGGTTTTGGGTGTGCCGTGCACAGGGGCCACGCGGGGGGGGGGCCCCCGGCGGTTTTTCCCCCTTGGTTTGAGCAGAGAAAAGCCCTCCCTTTCACTTTCACTTGAAACATATTTCCATCCAAAAACCGGACAGAAAAATGTGCATGTTAATTTTTTTTTCGATTTTTTCCATGGGACCCCCGTTGTGCTCTTTTGGGGGAGGGTTTTTTTTCAGACGGTTCCCCTTTTGGGGTAGTCCACAGGGACTCTTGTAAAAATTTCTCGTCAAAATTCCAAAAATTTGCGAAATTTTGACGAGATTTTTAGGGTTTTTTTAAAGGGCCCTTTTCTTTTTCCACTGCTTTTACATTTCCAAAAAACAACCCATTCATTCCTTTGGGGTTTTTTGGATGTGGATCCAACATAAATATGTTTGGAACATGTTTTTTGACTAGAAATACAGCGAATTATTGAACATGTTCTAAGTTGTTTTTTTTTAAATGCAGGTTTTGAAATCCGACTTCGTGTGGACTACAACTCCTTGGATTTTCAATTCAGGTTTATGGGGATTGTTTACAGTCGGATTCTTATGGTTTTTAAAACCCAAATCCGCTTGTAAATCCAACTATAAATCTTTGCAGTGTAGACAGACCTTCATATTTTTTTTTTCACCTTTGCTCAAATGTGTTGTGTCCATTAGGATGCCTAAAAATAAAACAGTATTTAAAAACCTTTTGAGCATGCTCGTTTTTTGGAATAAAAAGAGTAGCAGAAGTAATCACAAATCTGTTCACCAAGTCCTTATACATATTAGTATACATCTGGAATTACAGCAGAGAAATATCAAAGAAGAAGCTTTTAGATCTTACCAAGAATTACAATTTCTGCAGGCAGTGGCAATAATGTGTTCCCAGGGGGGTCACCAGTGTGGGAAAAAAGAGCTGGTTTTAAAAATTCCCTTTTTTTTACCCCTTTGAATCCCATATTTTTTTTCTTACACTATTTTCAAAGGGTTTAAAAAGATTTGCAGTTTATTTGGGGTGGTTTCCAAAAAAGTTCGGGACTTCCCCCAGGGAAAAGATTTTTTTTTGGCCCCGGGAAAAGCAGTGAAACGCCTGAGGACATTTTACAAACTTAAAGTATTTCCCGAGCTCTTTTGGGGGGTAAATTTTGTTTTAAAAAAAACAGACCTAGGCATAAACACATCAAGGCTGATGTTGTTTAAAAAGGCGGTTCTTTTAAGTGGGAAATCTTTACATTTTTTGCGCCCGTATTTAAACCGGAACTTTTTTTTTCAAATTTAGTTTTCTGAAAATAACACAGCATATATACTTTTTTCCCCTATTAACAAACAACATTTTTTTACAGAATTTTTTACGGGGAAAAGGCAAAACCCCGGGGATATTTACTTTGTTTTTGGTGGGGTTTTCCGCAAAAAACCCCCATCACATTTGATTTTTGAGCAACCTGACTTTACCTTTACCAAATTTTAGCAATTTAAATCCTGCATTTTCCCGAAAACTGGCACATCTGGGGGCTTCGATGGCCAGGGTTTTCCTTTTCCCCCCTTATTAGGTAAAATTTTCGTTTTTATTTTGTTCTTTTTTTGACCCGGACTTTTCTGTCTTTTGTATTCTGTTCTAATCTAGCCCTTTTGATTTTTTTTAAATGGACCTATTATTTTTGGGGGCCTTTTTTCCCTCCTCTAACTTTTTCTTTGTCTTGATCGCATTTTGCTTTCAATTTTACTAATCTTTTCCCCCTTTTCCTGACTTTTACCTTTTTTTCCCTCCTTGACCTTCTGTGATCAAATGCTATTCTGGGAATCTGACCAGTACAGTCCTTATGTTTTTAGAGGGGTTTAGGGTAAAGGGCGTTCACCCAAAATTTTTCTATTTAAATGAAGAATAAATTGGGGGTTTTGGGAAAAATTTCCAAAAATTTTTGGGAGATTTAAGGGGGGTTTCCCACCATGTTTGTTTCATTGGTTTTTTCGTTTTTCCTAATTTAACCCCGTCTCCCCAGGCTTTGGGTGCTTTTTAGCAGTTTTCCCTTTACTCTGTCTCCCCAGCTTTTTGGGGGTTTTTCACAGTGAGTTTAAAAAATTCAAATTAAGGGGTTACCCCTGACAGTGCAGGTGATTGTTATTTCTTAAAAAAAAATTTCAGATAAAAATCAAATTTTCCCGTTCATATTTCCTTTTGTTTAAATTAATCTTGTTTGATGAAATTAGTTTTTCTTTTAGATGTCCATATGGTATGCAAAGGGAACCATAAAACCCTTTTTCCCCTTCCCGAGCCATAAAAAAAATTTTTTATCCCCCTGGGCTAAAGTAAAATCCATTGGCCCTTTTATTTTGAAAAAAACTTCATTTAGGGTGTCCCTTTTATGTTGAAAAACCCAATTTTTTTTGTAATTTGGGAAAAAACCCCCTTTTTTTTGTAAGTATAAAGGGAAACAAAATGGGTGATGCCCCTTTAAAACCAATGGGGTATTATAATTTTAAAAAAATTCCTCAAAAACAGTGCCTTGCGAAATATTCGGCCCCCTTGAAATTTTCAAAAACCCCTTTTCCACATTTAGGCTTCAAACATAAAGATTAACTTTTTTATTTTTTTGGAAGAATTTAACAACAAGTTTGGGCACAATTTTGAAAATTTGGGCCAAATTTTTTTGGAAAATTTTTTTTCTTTGTAAGAAATTTAAAAAAAAATGAAAAAATTTGGGGTGCAATAATTTTTCAGCCCCTTTCTTTCGTGGGAGCAAATCCCCAAAGTTTCCCGTGAGGATCTCTGAATGATTTCCAAAGGGTTTTTCATAAATTTACTGATGGTGATAAATATAAAACCACCTGTGTGTAATCAAGTCTCTGTTTAAATTTCACCCTTTCTTCCAATTTATAGTCTCGGGTTTCCCGTTTAAAGTGCAGAGAGCATCAAAGAACTAAGGAACCCACCAGGCCCTTTCCCGGGGATACTGTTGGGGGAGAAGTTTAAAACCGGAATTTTGGGTACAAAAAGGGTTTCCCAAAATTTTAAAAATCCCAAGGAGCACTGGGCAAGCGATCATATTGAAATGGAAGGATTTAAAACCACTGCAAATCTATCAAGACCCGCCCCCCTCTGAACAAGGAGAAGACTATCAAGATGCGCCAAGAGGCCCTGATCACTCTGGAAAACTCAGAGACTCAGCGGGGGGGAAGTCTGCCCTTGGGACAACAATCATCGTACACTGCAAAAATTTGGCCCTTTAGGGAAAGGGGGAAAAAAAGAAAGCCATTTCTCAAAGAATTTTTCATAAAAAAGTTCATTTAGTTTGCCACAAGATACCTGGGAGACCCCAAAAACATGGGGAAGAAAATCCCTTGCTCAAAAAACCCAAAAAATCAAACTTTTTGGACAACAAAAAAATATTTTTGGCGTAAAAGCAACACAGCTCACCCCCTGAACACCCCTCCCCACTGTCCCCATGGGGGGTGGCAGCTCTGGTTTGGGCTTTTTCAGCGGGGGACGGGAAAGATGGTTGAAATTTGAGGGGAAGTGAGGGACCAAAATACGGACCATTCGGAAAAAACCTGTTGAAGTTTGAAAAAGCCCGAACTTGGACGGAGATTTATCTTCCCAACAAGAAAAAATGATCCCAAACATAAGCAAAATCTACAATGGAAGGTTCACAAGAAACCCCGTCCCCAGGGTTAGAATGGCCAAGTCACACCAGACCAAATCAAGGGAGAATCTGTGAAAGAGCTGAAAACCTTGCACAAACGTTTCCCACCAACCCTCACTGAGCCCAGCGTTCCCAAAAACACCCATCCAACCTCCCCGACTCCATTTTGCGAAAGGGAAAAAGGGGCAAGATTTCGTCTCTCGGTGAAAAATGATACAGAACCCCAAGCAACTTGCAGATGTAATTTGGGGCAAAAGGTGGCGCTACAAAGGATTAATTTAAGGGGGGCCGAATAATATTGCTGCCTCACTTTTCAGTTTTTTTATTTTTTACAAAAATTTAAAATACCAAAAAATTTTCGTTCCACTTCACAATTGTGTCCATTTGTTTTTGATTCTTCAAAAAAAATTAAAATTTTATATCTTATGTTTGAAGCCTGAAATGTGGCAAAAGGTTGAAAAGTTCAAGGGGGCCAAATACTTTCACAAGGCACTGTAAGCTGATCATGGATTGTTGTTTTGTTAAGACCCATACAAAATGCTTATCAGCATAGAAAAAGGCAATCAGATTTTCAGAATTGGCCATTCTCATGATAAGTAGAGATCTGTTCATAAAAAAGCATTCTTATACACTTTAAAGGTGTTGTCCCCCTCAGAAATTGAGGCAATCGCTTAAAAAATGTCACAATTCATGGGCTGTCCCCCTCTGGGGGGCCCGCACCCCCTTCAAACAAGCCCCAAAACCTCTCCGTTGTGAATGGAAAGGTGGTCAGGTCCCTCCAATAGACTTGAATGGGAGTTCCGAGTTTAGCCAAGTAGTGATGCTCGGCTGTAATTTGGACTCCCATTCATTTCTATGGGAGAGTCCCGACATATCTGAATGGTCATTTAACTGGTGCACAAATACACTTATTAGTCCATAGTAGCAGTTTCAGTTAATCAAACTGGCTATATATATTCAATGATATTGAGTAAAATATGGTTGATTTTTTTGAAAAAAGATCATTTCTAAATAAAAGAGCTTTTATTTAATTGTCAGTCCTAAATTATAAACACAGTCGATGTCGTTTGTCATTGATCTGCTAAAACTAATGTTTATTGCTGAATTTCAGATAACAAATGTTCATTATGGTTGAAATTATCCATTTTCATCAGCTTGAGTCTTAGGCTAGATCCACACAGCATCGGATAAAAAACGGCCGAAAGTCAAGCCTTTTTTTTTCCAATGCACGACCGTGGTTTTTGTCACTGTACTGGCAAAAAGCGCGGTCGGTTCTCGTTTTTAGCCGTCGGCCCATACAATTGATTGTATGGGAAGACGATGAAAAAACTAAAAACGCTGGCGTATTATACCTGTTGCTAAATACGACGGCGCCAGAAGACGAGCAGAAAGAAAACGACCTGTGTAGACTACAGGTCGTTATTTCTTTTTAAATCTAGGGTGCCCGAAAATCATATTTTTTGGGGGTTTTTAGAAACAAAAAGCCGGAAATACCCCGTTTTCTCTTGCTATGTAAAACCTTTTTTTTATAAAGGTTTTTTTTTTAAAAGAAAATTTACTACCCAAAAATGGCAAATGGAGTGATCCCCTCTCTTAGGGCCACATGTATGAAATGTTTTTGGGCTAAAATCACTCTTTGCCCCTAGAACCCATAGCAAAAAATGAGTTTTAGACCTAAACAGTTTCATACATGTGGCCCTTAGTTTCCAAGAGCTTTAATATCTTTTTGCACAAAGAAACACCAAAAATTTACATAATTAATGTACAACTCTAGCAGCTTCTATTTGATCTTCTATTTCTCTCTAGTCTCCTTTATAAGTTGTAAATATGATAGAACATTATACAATGTAATGACAGTATCTGGATACCTTTGTGCACATTCCTTCTTAATAGCACACCCTCTGTGCACCTCTGATAAGTCAGGAGTCAAATAATTCACTCTTGATTTCCCACTTAAGGATAATCTAGTGCCTTTATCAAAGCAGAAAAAGATCAGCAAAAATGAAATTATACCAATATAAATTAGTTCACAAACTTGATAATTAAGATGGATAACAAAACCATGCCTGAATTGAAGAGGTTTTTCCACCTTAGACATTTTGATTGCTCAGGTTTTCTCTAATAGGACCCTCACCAAAACAGGGGCCCAAAGTCCCTGTTATTTCTCACGGGCCCCGTAAAATTTTGGGGCCTTGCATTAGAACTTGCCCACCGCATCTGTGGATATTTGAGAAATGTCTATAGTGGGGAAAAGCCCTTTAGGCTAATCCTGGTTCTCCTTAAAACAGATATAGAAGGTAGAAGTCTCTTGGTATAATTTTATTACTGAATTGTAGTTCTGCATGAAGCTATTTTAAGTAGGGCGTATTGTAACGGGTGTGGTGGGACCTCTGGGCCCCAAAGCGATGGAAAAGCCCGCCAAAGCGGGGGCAAGTAGGTCCGGTTTTTCACCAGAGCCCCCCGCAAAGCGGGATGGACTTGCTGCGGCGGATTACACCCGTCATACCCCTGACTACTTGTTTCGGTGGCAGCCAGCT